>VWZS01008938.1:218979-504640 GCA_013397075.1 Rhabdornis inornatus
TTTTTTTTTTTTTTTTTTTTTTTTTTTTTTTTTTTTTTTTTTTTTTTTTTTTTTTTGGTATAGAGAGTAAAAATGAATTTTTTAGGTTGTGATCCTCATTTATGTGCTGCACATTTTTTTTTTGATCCCAGACTTGGAAATCTGTTGTAATACTGAATATCTACTGCATTAGAATTAGAAAGCATGGACTTGCTTGATTTTGCCTATTGTCTCTCAAGAAACGTTTAGAACGTCCTTGAAAGCTGTTTGCATGAGAGGAGGATGAGAAAATAATCTTAAATAGTGAAGAGTGATACAGATTTTGTTGCTGTTTTCAACTGCCCTTTGTGGTAGTTTAGAGAAGGTAGAGCCAGGCTGTTCTCCATACTGATCGGCAGGGATGGGATCAGAGGTAAAGGACATGATACAATATGAAATCCCTAATTAAGTGAAATAAAAACAATTTCTTGTGAGAGTAGACAAACAGTGGAATGGGTTGCCCGGACCAGGAGTTGGAATCTCTGTTCCTAGAGATACTCAAAGTTTGACTGGGCATGACCGTGCAAACTTTTGTAATTGGACGTGCTTTAAGCAGTGGTTAGGACTGAATGACTGCCAGAGGTTGTTTACAACCTAGATTTATTTTGTGATTATATGGAAAATTTATATTAAATAAGAGACTTTGCTATACTTAAGAACTACAAGGAAGTTACTAAAACCTTGTTTACTAAACAGTTTGTTAAAGTATTTTGTGTAATTTGTGAATGTAAATTGCAAGCTTTAAGTATTAGATCTGGTACTGTTCTGTTGAGGAAATTTACAAGATGTTCACTTCTTTCCTAAGTCAGAATGTGCAACTATCCATTATTTGCATTATTATTTAATCAGCAGGATACAGGAAATACTTGAGGGAGAATGATACCATGAATAAGTAATTTTCTTTTTAGATGTAACACAAATGATACATAGTTACAGAAGTTAAATTGCAGAATATGTTTGAGAGAAATTGTGTATTTATGTGTACTTTACCAGAAACACACAGATCTGTGTACTAAAACTTCGTGTTTGCAAATTTAGAAATTGTTTCTAAGTGCCACTACCAGACTAGGAAACTTGCTTTCTAGTCTAGTAAAAAAGAATATAGAAGGGAGGATGGACAATTTTTTTATATCTTACAAAGGTAGTCTCCTTTTCTGTTGTGGTTGTCTTACTGTCTCCCTTTGTCTGTGTGCACAGTGGTTCTGGTGTAGTAATTTCCCTGTCCCATAAGAGTAAAAACATCTGTTTCTGTGTTGATCATAATAGCAAAGAGTAGACTCATTCTACTTCCTTTCTTTTATCAGTAGGTTTTTGTTACAATTGCTCAACAGGACAGCTTAGAGATGTTTTTCTCCTCTGAGCCTTTTAAAAGTTTTAGCACTGATGCTGCTGAGGCAACACTTTATTTTTTTAATCGTTTTAAATTTCACTCCGTTGACAGTGACAAGGGGAGGGGGCTAGAGGAAAATACAGTCTCAGGCCAGTGAGGCTGGTGCAGTGTTACCCACTTTTGGATCTAACAGTGTTGTTGTAGCATTTCTCCTAAAATCTGAAAGAGATGCTCTAGTAGAGGATTTAGGACAAAATGTAATTTGTTCAAAGGCACCATGATTTTCCTAAAGTATTTCAAGGTCCATAGAGAAAACTGGAGTCTGGATGCAGAAGCTTGGCATAAGGATTCAGATCCCAACTGACCTCACAATCCAGAGCAGACAGGTTCTCTCAAGTATTTGAGAGGGAAGATTATTGTTTCAATGTAGGTCATAGCTGTTGACCTGGAAAACATTTCGCTTTTTTTGCTTCTATCATCAAAGCGAACTACATCTGATCCTGACAAAATATAACTAGTTGGGGATGGGAACTCAATCTGTCATTGAAGTATCACTGAGAAGAAATGAACTGAAATGTTAATGTTCTCAAGTGGCCTTTCAGGCCGTTGTTTTTCTTTTCAGCAGAAGGAAGGTGGAACATACAGGCCATTAGAGGTAATGAAAGATAGTCTTCAGCTATGATTGCAATGTATATATAAAGTGTGTTATTGCTGAATATTTGCATAGACTGAAGAAGGGAGTTGGCATATAGTCTTAAATGTTAGCTGTACTTCTTGTTATTTTTGAATTCACTGCAAAGATTTGGTATGTTGCTTTATTTTTTGTAACTAGCACATTGACAGCCATGACATTCAGCTGCTGCTTGTTTGTCGCTGTAACTAAGACAATTTGACGTACAGAGTTTGTAGGTAAACACATAGTAAGGGCACTAAGGATTTGATCCTTGTTCTTGGCTTGTAACTTTTTTATTGCTAAACTTACATGGCAGAGAAAAGCAGTGATAGGTGCAGTATATTAGAAATTAGTTTTGTGGTAGATCAGGATTTTCTGCATTGTCATTAGCACTGTATCTGCTGCAATGAGCTGTCATTCATTCTCTGTAAGTAAAACTGTTTTTACTTCCAAAGTGCTTCTGGTTTTAGTTGCTGTACTCTTTCAGTCTACTTGATAGCTGCAAAACCTGTGTTCTTTACTCAACAAATTGGAATCAAATATTAATGTCAACATTTCAAGGAAATGTCAGGCGAAGAGGTCATGCAGATGGAAAGTCTGATTCTCCTTCCACTTATATAGTGTACTTCTTTCAGAATCAACATGGAATTAATTTAACAGAATGGTTATCTGTGATGTTTTCTTTATAATCTTGTTTCACTATTTGGAAATGGGAGGTCTCAGCTGTTTTTTACTAGATCAGTTGCCTCTGTGCCAAGCTTTACTTGGGCAGGGAATCTACTGGCAGACACATATAGTGCCTTGCTGAATTTAACATGCCATATTCAATAAACTGTGTTTAGAAAAATACTTCATTTCTATAGCAACATCCCTGTAATATGGAAAGAAGAGAACGTGTTTAATTAGTGATAGAAATTTTATTTAATGTTGGTCTTTTAATAAGGCAGGTTATGCTACTTGGTATTTCCTCATGAAGTAAGCTTTGAATACTCTGTGTTATACAAAAAGTAGTGGTAAGTGATTCCACCCTCTTCCAGCTACTAAAAGATCGGTAATTATTTTTTGTGTTAGTATATTATGAAAAATTTAACAACAGGCAGGCTGGATATGCTTAACAGATCGTTATAATTTGTTGTATGTCAAAGTCTCTTTTTCTGCGTACTTTAGGTGGGCCTTTTTTTTTTTTTCTTCCCCTTCTTATAGTGATTAAAATAATGGTGAAACGAGGTCCCAAGGTGAGAAAAATATTTGGAAAAGCCTTAATGGGCTTATGTGGATTTTGGGTCAAGTCTGTGGGGAAATGTTCCCTAAATCTAGGCTTAGAAACTTGATATAATAAAATGAAAAATGAGGTAAGGTGATTTGCAGTGGATTTTTTTTTGGCAGTATAAGGCTATGGGGGTTCTTACAGGAATGTGGATTGAGGTTTAAAGGTACTATAAAAAGAACATTTAATTTGATCTTCTATAATTTTGGCTCAGTTTAGGCTTTTAACAAAGATAAGTCTCATTAAAGTACTACAGAAAAATTCTGAACAGAAAAGACAATAGCTTTCTGTGAGAAGGAGTAGAGAGTTCTGTGTTTTGTCATCCTTAGTATAAAGCACTGCATCAGGGCTGGACTCAGAAACTAAGAGAGAAAGAAAGATTACGAAGAGGCTGAAGTTCACAAACTGCCTTCTATTTTTCCTTCTATTTGGAAAGATCCCAAAATAAATTGCTGTATTTTGTACAAATGATTAACATTTGGCAACATTGAAATTAGTCTCATTCTGGGGCAGGATACAGCAGATTTTTAGCGCTCAGCAATAAAATTCTATTTTAAGGCAAATTGAAGACTCTCACTGTTCTTGAAGCACAGGGAAAACTCAAGAATTAGAATTCAATTTCCTAATTTGGTACCAAAAAGGCTAATCTTCCCTTTCAGGGGGGGTGTGTGTGTGTGCCTGTGTGAAGAGTTGCATCAGTTGTAATTGCAGCTGCTAAGAATTCAGCCCAAGTAAAATAGTCAACTCCTTGGTGTTAAGTCCCTCAGAAATAAAAATATTTCTAACGCAGAGTCCTTTCTAATATGCTGCTCCTCTGTGAGTTCAGCATGGACTTGGTGTGTCACATACTGAAGCATCAGCAGGGTTTATTGCAGCCGGTGGGATTGTTTATCCTTTGTCACTCATCCTGGCAAATTCTGAATCTGCTGGGTTTGAGATTAAAGTCCATAATAACCTGACATAAGACCTGAGGGACTGAGATAACAGAATGCTCTTGTAGATGGGAAAGGAGGATGATGCTAGGGGCGCAATAAGGTGAAAATAGCATGATGCAATTTCTTTGATTGTTAAATAATAATTTGTCTTGATCATGGTTTTTTATTGTAATAGTTCACAGATATTTGGTATTGGCAGTTTCCAGTTAAGATCCAAACATTGTGATAAACATAGCTGTTTCATTTTGATGTGTGTGAAGTAGTCCTTTAGTTGGATCAGTGAAAGGGAGTTCGCATTCAAACATTTGCCTTGTCTGAAAATATTTCTGCTGATGTCCTTGAGATCTCGAGAAGCCCTAAAGACTGAAATAAGAAAAATGTAACTTTCTGAGGAAAAAAAAGGGAAAAATTTTAAGAAAAAATTCAAAAGATTAAGAGTAAAGGGCAGGTGGTTAGTTAATGAAATTTGGAGACTATGGTGGAGTCATTAGTGCGCATTGTAAGATGCTGCTGCAGCAAGGATACCATCCAATAGACTTTTTTCTTTCAAAAGTTTCTGGTCTTAAATTTAGGGTAGATTTTCCTTTTTCTGTTCCCAACACAGGTAATGAGACTTTCTTTACTTGTGCTTGGTCTTTGCTGACATTTCTTACCGTAGAACTTTGTTCTGTCCTGTTTCACGTTCAGGATGTCTGCTATCAGAGGATTTATACCAGTGTTCTGGGAGCCGTTTAGAAATGGACTGCTTCTTGATCTGTGTTCTGCTCTTCTATAAGGGATGCATTGCAGGGCATCTTACAGCACCACATGCTGAAGTTGATTGGAGGTTTTTATATAAAGCAGGAACTGCATAGTATAGTGCATATGTAAATATATTTCAGAATACTGCATCACTAAGATCTACAAGAAATAGGTCAATTACTTTGAATTTAATTTAGATGGTATGTAAGAATAATTCCTTCGAGAAATTCAGCACTTGGTGATATACTTGTTCATTATTCTGTGTGAATTTATTAAAAGAATAATGCTGGTATTTCTAAACTTCATTTGTGCTTAAATTCCTGTAGATTCCTTTACTGATCTTTTGAATGCTTTTATTTATTCTTGAGGTTTCATCAGTAAAAGATACTGCTTTAGGGTTTGAGAAATAACATTGACTTATGGAGCCCTGCATATTGAATTGTTCTTTTTCTGAGTAGCTGGTGTTATTCACAATGAGAATGAAACCAGTCTTTGCTCTTAACAAAAATGACTAATGGTTTTATTTTCTTTAGAACCAGTGGAAGATAGCCATTTTGGAGGATAAGTGTTCTTCAGTAATTTCCTTGTGGAAGACTGTTCTGATGCAGCAGATTTGACAATAACATTTAGTGATTAAAAACAGTCATAAAAAACACACGGTACCAAAGTGTGGTTTTGTACATATTGTCACCTCTGCTCAATAAAGACATTAAGGATGACATTAGGGGTAGTATCTCTATATATATTTAGAAGAAAAAGAAACCTCATTGTCTTTTCCTTGCTTGCTGAGCTAAGATGTGTGTAAATAAACAGATGATGCCTGGTACATTTACATCCCTAAGAGAAGACCACTGTAGGAGCTGACTTGGAGAAACTTCTTTAGAGCTGTTCCCAAACATTTGGACTAGAACTAGGGCTGGATCATCTTCTCTGAAAGAGAAGATCAGGAGGACAAAGCAAATGTGTCACCTGCACAGATTTCTTGCTATATCTGGGAGTATTAATAGAGGAAGCTGAACCAGCCTGAACCCTTTGTGCTGCTGCTGCCCCTGCAGTTAGTAAGCCTACAGCTGCAGTTTGAAAGACAGAGGAAGGCCACTGATTCTCAGCTCTTTTATGACTTCTGTAGATGTACAGTAACTAGAGTGTTTTGACTCATGTTTCTCTGTAACATATCCTGATTTTCTTGGTATTTTAGGAAAGTTAATATATAATAGAATAGTTTTAATACATGTTAATGAATTAGGATATAGAGCATCCTAGGTAGTACTTACTTCAGGTGGGAGTTTCTTATGTGTTTTTCACCACACATGGGTAAGATATCCAAACAACCTTAATACTCTGTAACACAGGCATAGTGGCTGGAGTTAGGAAACAAAACATCCTTGAATTCCTTAAAATTAGTTTATTTTTATTTGGTATTCTTAAACTTCAGTCAGTAGGATTCAGCCTAAACTTCTCGCCTTGTTTATCCACCTGGATAAACATCACCATCATGCATTTTATTTGAAACTGTTGCAACTTTCTTGCCTTAATATAGCTTTTGTCAAGGGAAGGAATAACTGGAATGTGCAGTGTTGTCAACATTTTTGCTATTTAGTATTTGCAGATACAATAATAAAAATGTCACAAGGCAGGTGTTTCTTAAGGGATGAGGAAAAAACACTTAAATTGTGGACATGCTAGAACTAGTGTTTGAAAAATGGGAACATAAGAAAGTTTCTTGAGACAGCGGCCTCTCTTCATTTATCAAAGAAATATTGTAGTGTGATATTAATATCCACTAATATAAACAGAGCTTTTCTTGGAAGTATCCGATTAGGCAAAGTTCAGAATAGGTAAGTAAGATAGCAATATTGTAAATTTTTGACTGGAATTTCAGCTTAAATATAGGTTGAATGAGCACAAATCTTACCATTTCTTCTTACAAAGACTGGCATGTTTTTGAAAAGAAGTTGCAGTTGTGAAGTACATACCTTAAGGAGATAAACTAAAGCCTAAATTTCTTAAGCACATGGGACATTTGGCTTGCAAATATTTTTCTAAGAAATAAACCCTGACTTGGTTCTGTTTAAACAAAGATATGCCAGTGGAATCCCTTTCATCTGTAGAATAACTGTTTCTTTTCAGTGAGACAACTGATGTTTTCCAAATGTATCTAATAATTAAGCCAAATTCAAAAATATATTGCTTGCTGAAATACGTATTTTCCCAGATCACATGATATACCGTTGCTGTACTAAATTACCTATCATGCTGAAATCTGTATGTGCTTCTTCTGTCATGTTCTTCAATTTGCTAAATTTGTAATTTTCTAATGTTGGCAAGAAATGTGGTAATTTCTTTGTAGCCTACCAATCAAAAGGGATGACTGAGTTACTTAGAATATAGCTATTTTTTTCTTACATGACATCTTATTTAAATTCCTTAATTGTAAATACCAATTATTTTCTTAATATCTGTGTAGCATCCTTTTGAACTGAGATCAGTAATTTTAACTACTTCCCTCTATTAAGTTGCAAACGTTGTGTACATGTGGTTTTCCTCCCATCTCATTTTTTGTTGACACATCTGTTCCTATTTGCTTTGTAATGACAATAACATTGTAATTCCTCTCTCATAATATTTTGTATTCCTTAATTTCTTCCATTTTGGACTGTTTTCACACTAGGGTGTTCTTTGTCTCCATGGCAATGAGAGGTAGACTAGAACATTGTTCTGAGCCTTAGCGTGAGAGATTTTTTTTTTTCCTCCTCTGCTGGGAGAAACATACCAAAATTGTGTCCATGCAACTGGCATGATATGGTAGATCTCATGATTATCTTTTTAATTAATTTTCTGCAGGCTGAAAAATGACAAAAGCAGTGTCTACAAAAGTGTAGTATCTGTTTTGTAAGTTATTCCAGGCTTTTATGCCTGACATGCTAAAAAAACATAAATTTTCACCTCCTGAGTGAAAATTGATGAGTACCACTTTTTTCCCCCTCTTGCTGTGGTCAGATATGGCTGCAAAAATGTTTTCCGAAAACTGCATAAGAGGCAAAGCCTTTTCAAATCCTTTCCTAGACATTTGGTAGACCTTTAAAACCTAGAGTGTTACTGTCCTTGTGTCCTCTGTGTGTCCTTCACATCTTACAGGAATTTTGTCCTGAATATAATGCAAGTTTTTATTGCTGCATTATACAAAAAAAGGTGGATGGAGGGAGTGAGAGAGAAGAGTTTGAAAAGACAAATTGCGTGAGCTCCTGTCATTTGTGGAGTAGTGCAGCATTTGATACAGAAGGTGCACCACAGCTCCCATTGTCTCCTTGTGCACAAAACTGTTACTTCATTGCACAAGGCTCTCTGGCTGGTCAAGCACCCTTAGTGGGTCTCTGCACTGAGTATTTCTTTCTTAGCTTTTATTTTTTAAGATGTTAACTGTTAATTCCAGTTTCCAGAGATGTCCTTTATACAGTTCCCCATTTTTTTTACAGACCCAAACCACAGTGTCACAATCACATTGTCATGCTCTTTCAACATACCAAGGTAAATTCTCTCCAGCCCCACATATGTGATCTGACTCCCTGTATAGTCTGTTGCTGTTTTGCCAGTCTTGGCTGTCTGTGGAAATGTATGCAGAGGATTGGGTAGTAATTTTTTCCCTTGTTGCCTTGGGCTGGTGCATTAGTGAAGTTGCACCTGAGGAAATGGAGCAGCAACAGGTCTATGAAATGGCTGGTCAGGCATATGAAAGCCCTATGGATAGTCTTTTACCTCACATATGTAATCTGTTTTAATTTTTTCTCTCCTATTGTCTTGCAAATGTATTTTAAGGCCTTCTTCACAAGTTGAATCTTGAAAGAATAATAGGATGAGTATGACCAGAACTTTTTGTATTTGTAGTGAAAAAATGGTTTATTATTTCTGTTATTCATTATGAGAAATATGAGATGCACTTTTAGAGAAATTTTTTTTAAAATTTTACTGGGATTTGGAAGGTTATAGTGTTTATGCTTTGATATTAATTACTTCTTTTCAAAATGTTTTTCAGTATTTTCTCTGTATTTCTGAATGTATGCTTTAGTGAGCATTTGGTATTTCTTGGCAAGTGATTTCAAATACTGTGCTATTCAAACTTTCTGTTAGTAACACTGCTAAGTACCAAAAAGACAGCATCCACAGAAATTTTACTGAATGGGAGCTGTGCAACAGAGAGGGCTGAAAAGTGGTGGCTCCTAGCCCAGCTTCATCAATGATACTAGAAAAACGAGGCAAAGGAAGGGAGCAGGACATAAAAACATTAAATGTGGGGAGCTGAGTGCCAGAGTCACTGGAAGCAGCTATTGATTCTAATAGTGCTTTGCCAGCCCCATGAATACGGGCCCCAGGGGTGGCACAGCCCAGGAGCTGGAGCCCTGGAGGAAGCTGACATCAGCCTCCCTGGAGGCTGGCACTGAGCAGCAAACCAGTGTCCTTTCATCTGTCAGTCCTGCACCCTGCTCGTGGAGGCTGGGTGCCAGACAAGCAGGGAGTTTTGCAGCAAGGCTCTATCTTGCCTGCAGGTGTTTAGGTCTTTCTCTGCCAGAGGAACAATGCTTATATTACCTCAGGGGTGTTTCATTATTTTGGAGTTTTTCTCATGTTGGTTCTTTGATTTACTAAACTACTAAACTGGTTATTACCTTGCCCTCTTGATTCTCAGAAGCATTGATGCGAAGGGCCACTGCCTTTATCTGTATCTGAGTACTTTGTGCACTGAACTCCTGCTGGTTTTGGCTAAACGAATTATGTTTCTAAAAGGAGACTTAATCTGGAGTCAAAGCTGGCAGAAGTCACCATTTTGCTAGCCTGTAAATATCTTTTGGACTTGTTTTCTTCTAGATTCCTGAGTGTAATAGATGTGATTTTGAATTTTTTTTTTTAAATGATTCACTGAAGAAGCATTCCTCCTCTGTGCAGTTCTTAAATGTGGCTTTATGGGAAGCATAGCAGGTATTTCAGCTGATGAGAAAAGGAAGATAGATCCTGTTGAGAAGAAAGTATTAAGCCAAAAAATGTGCAGATTCAACTGTCCCTGCCCTCCTGAGACTGGTTCTGTTCTTAGTTCTACTGCAGACCTGTTGCTGTATGACATCACGTTAAGGTCTGACAGATCAAGCAACTTACTGAATGCATCTGGGACAATTAGTAAAAAATGTGCTAAGGAACACGTGGTCCATCCTGGCTTCTTGCCTTCACAGATGTTCTGAGATACGTGAGATGCTGTGATAGTAAACAGGGTTCTGGGGAGTGTGGTTTCTGCCTTATTCTCATTTGTGCCTGATCCTGCACTTAACAGGCTGAGCTAACACTCCACATTTGTACAGAAAAGAGCTCACATGGCTTATGATAGATCAGATGCCTGTGCATGTCAGCAGAGATGAAAATCAGCATCTGATAGGCAAGTGAATATCCACATGCTGCTGAACAGCTTGTCTGCATCCTGGATGAGAATTCCAGACTGGCTCAGGTTTCAGGTTGAGGAATTTTCCAGTACATAAGCATAATGTGTTTTCCTGGTGCAGCTTACGGTTCTTCAGTTATGGTTTATGTTTTGGGGTAGTCCTCTCATTAGATGTGTGTTTCTCAGTTACCCTGTGTATGCTGTCTGTGGCCCTCATTTATTTAAGGAAACTACAGTATTTAGAGCCAGTGGATTTCCCATATGATGGCAGCTTTGTTTTTGTCTCATCCTTTTATTCCTGTAGCAGTTCTCCATGTGACCAGCAACTTAATGCTTCACAGGATGATGACAGTCTCACTGAAATTAGACTGAAGGTCCTGGAGCAAAATACAAGCAGAAGAAGATTTCTGCAAACGTTTCATGCTTTTGTTTTCCACCACTGGGAAGAAGTTGGTGCCGAGATATCAGATGGCAACCCTACCCCAGCTCTTACAGTGAGACTTAGGATACAGATACCTGTTAAAGAGTCACTGGGGAGGTTTGGGACAGATGAGTCAAATCCTCTGCTGTTGGACTGGTGCAAAGATGTGAAGGGGAGATACTTGGTGAGCTCAGGTTTGCTGCAGAAGTGAGCTTGAGGCAAAGGGAGAGCTGTGATGTGGGAGAGCTGGCTTGCTGGAGTCTGAAAACAGCATAACAACCAAATAGCAAAGACCTAGCTTAAAAGAGGTAAAGGGCTTTCATGTCAGTTGAGAAGCAGATGTGTGTACTTGAGATGCAGACAGAAGAATTAGAATGGAAAGCCCATTAAGAACCCTTTTAAATTAAAAAGAGTGAAATACTCAATAGGAAAACAGCTAATGGCAGTGAGGAAAAAATCTGAATCTATTACTGTAGGTTTTAAGTTTTTAGAGAGCATGTGCAGCCAGAAAAACTTTTGCTACTAAAATTGTCAGATGCAATTCCATGTCCCTCATATTGAGGTATGTAACTTTTTGTTGAAAATAAACCAACCCCTCTGTAGAAATAGGGAGGGTTTTTGTATGTATACAAATACATGCAAATGTGTTTTTTGCATTATAGTAAGTCATATAAGATCTGAGTGGAATTTTGTATAGGCAGAATTAAGGTTGCTGTTGAACGGTGTTCAGGAAATGTTGTATTCTGTGCTTTGGTAACTGTTAGAAGTATTATTTCTTAAAAAGCTATTATAAATGAAGCCTGACATTGGACAGTTGCCTATTAGACTTCTAAAATTGGTAGTTTGTAAGTTGCATAAATAACAATATCCCTGTGCTGCAATGAAATTGTATTTCAATAAAATATAAAGATAGTTATAAGTTCAGAAAACTGCTTCAATTTTAGTGGATTCTCTGTTACAAATCAGCTTTTATTTTAATATATTAGCTTTTATTGTATAGGCCGTACTAGAGCTAAAATGTTAATACAAAACAAGGGCTGAGTTTTCTTTATCCAGTTTTTCAGGTCAACCTTGGTCTGAAAATATTCCTTTCCTTGCCCATGGACACTTGCTGTTCTCTGAGTCACTCATCAAGCATGTATTACTGTGTTCTCTGGAATACAGGTTTCTGTTCAAGTGATGGCAGCATCTACAGAAGATGTTGTAGAGGAGAGATCAGTTAAAAAATGTAACTAATGTGCAACAGAGGAAAGAAAAGTAATAGCATTGTAGGTTCTGTATCTATTGAAAGATGAAAACCTCTGCATAACTACATTGCATTGTATGGGTTAGGTTTTTTGTTGTTTGATTTTTTTTTTCCATTGAGCTTTTTTATCTTTTATCATACTTAAATGTAATTTTTAAATACTTACGTAATAACTTCTTTTTAAGAATGAAAGAATACATATAGAAGCATATCAAAGTCCAAAAGAAGCAATAAAAATGTTAAAGGCAGAATTTTTTTTCTCTATTTTTAATATCTTTTCTGATTTAACTGCTGTTTTGGTTCTTTTTGTAGGGTTGTCAGATTTTCAGATGACATAGATTTTTTTTTTTATAGTTAGACCTTTTCAAGAAAAAAAAAATTAGTCTCAAAGTGTATTTATAATTGTAGCATGAGCTCAAGTTCTTAGAAACACTTCATCACTGTGATTCCGAATGAGTGTAATGCTTAAACATGCATAATTTTAGGGCATGGATATTAAGCTCATTGAAATCCATCATCCATGGCTATTAGAAGTGCTTTTTGTCTTCCAAAGAGACACTTGAAAGAAATCCTGACATTTCACATAGTTTCAAGTAGAGCAGTAAGGATGAATTTTCTGTTTAAAATATGTGAATACCTTTAGCTGGAAAATGTTGGAAAAATGGTATAGTTGCTGTTACAAATCTGTGACTCTATTCTGTGTACTTTTACAACTTCTACTTTAGCATGTTCAGGACAAAGGCAAGGAAACCCCTAAAGAAATTCAGAAGACTTAGGCTCTGTCGTGAGATCCTGAGATGTTGACTTTTGCATTTATAGAGTGTTAAAGGGTACCTAGAAATGCTCTGATGCTACACAGCCTTTGCTGTAAACTGTGGATTCCCTTAATCTGATTTTATATTAAAATTATGAAAACGAGGCTTTGTACGTTACATAATGATCTTGATTACATTCTGCAGAGGATATTGAACATTATTATAATCAGACCTACTGACTGAAGATCATGGAAGGTCTGAATGTAAGAGGAAGTCAGGTTCTTATACAAAAGGTTAAAGAGCTTCAGGAATATTTGTAAAATTTTGAAGCTATAATTTATTGAAGCAATTTCTTTACTTAATCTAACAATTGACTAACCATTTTAATTGTTTGTAGAGGCACTTAGGGATTTTGTTTTAACATATCCAGTAGTGGATTTTATTTAAGTAGCAGCTGACTTGGAAAAATTAATTATTTAGGAAAATCAGCATAGGCATATATGGTTTATGGGTATTCATATTTTGGATTTAAGATAGAAAATTCCATGCAAACCATTCAAATAATACAATTAAAAAGAGCAAAACTGCAGACACAACCTACAAAGACAACAGAGGGGTAGGCATGTTGGGGAGAAGAATACAGAACAGAATAGTTGTGTTGTGTATAGACCCATAATGCTGCTTCATCTTGAATGCTCTGCACAATTCTAGTTGCCAAGAAAACAGACTTGGAAGAGATTCACAGAAGGGTAACAAGAAAGGTATGGAGTTACTTTGTAGACAGAAGTAAGTCAGCAAGACTTCTAGCAATGCCTGAGGGATATTATATTTGGGATCTGTGAAGTTGTCTGCAGTATAGAGATGAACAAGAATTGATTTATCTTCTGGATGGTTTGAGGCCAACTTGAGATCATGTAATTTATACAACCACACTTGTACATTCTTCCTTAAGCAAAATGCAGGATGTTTTGCCTTAGAGGGCTTATTTGTCATATTCAGGATGACTTCTCTTTTATTCGAATAGCTTTATGTTCTAGATATTCTAATTTTTCACAGTTTTAATAATAACAACCCAATTTTCTGCATGGCCTTATTGTGGATGAACATTGTTGATTTAGCAGACATCGAAAGAGAATCTACCACTTTGATTTTTTTTTTTCCCAAGAATTATAAGTTTTGCCACTGTGGTGTGACTCCTGGAACAGCATTGCCTTACAGCTGGTTCAAACCTGCTCAGAACACCATTGTAGGAATAACATCCTAAGGATGTTATCCAAATATTAGGAGGGATATTTGAAAAATACTATCATAATTGTAATTTCTGCTTACTTCTTGTGTGATTAAAAGAAATGACAAGCCTGTGTGTCATTTATTATTTTAAAAATGTAGTAATTAAAAGGGCAAATCACATATACTGATTTGTCAATAGTTGATCTGTGCAGCACCAAAGTAAAGGAATGGGTAAGTATTGGTACAGAAATACAGTTCTATTTTGCACTTCCAGATTCTGCTCATTTCCTTTTTTCTCTTTCAACGCACAGGTTTTTGTAACAACATTTTTACTAACAGAACATAATCAGTCCAATACAGTTTAGGTTGCAACCACTTTTTTTTTCTTTTGGGGTAAAAACACAATGAGTGTTCTGTACTTGTAAAGAGGTATTTGATGTGTGATCATTTTTAACTTCTGACTGTCTGTTTTTGACAACTGAGATTTACCTATTCTCAGTAGTTAAAATTTGTATAAATGGATGGTTTTTTACGGTGATCTTTTAGCAAGTGGGATGGAACTGCTGGATTTGACAGTACACCCACTGTGTTTTGTTAAATTTAATTTATGCAGACTTTAAAATGTTTGGTAGTCTTTAAAATATTTTGTTCTAGACAATAGTTAGTTGGATTAAGACATAATGAAAAACAATTCCAGCCATTTTTCTGTGACATGTGTTATCTGAGATGTACACATCAATCTGTTGTCTTGGCTATGAATTTGTAATTTATTATCATATTTCTCATTTTTTGAGAAATCATGCTTTGAAAATATAATTGAGTTTTTCAATATCTTTGAAGTTAAAGTGCAGAAAAACTATTGTAACATTTTAAAAACAATGTTAGAAACATTACCTATGTGAGTACTGTAAGACATTTTCTATTTTAAATGCTAGTGACTAATATTTTTGAATAGCATTTTTACTTTATGCAAATGGCCTCTGAATTACATTGTTTTATTCTGTATAAGTAATATGTCCCATTATGATAACTGTAATCTTTTTCTCTCCTTTTTTTATTTTGCTGCTTGCCTTTCCTAGGAAGTAGAGGTTGGTATGCTTCTTCTGTCTCTTATGATACTGTGAGCTTTTCGTGGATTCCCTATGTTTTACTAAATTTAGATTGTTTCTCCCCCTGTAGGATGATTATTTTCGTACGTGGAGTCCTGGTAAACCATTTGATCAAGGTAAGAATTTGCTCCTAGGTACTTCTGTGGGATAAAATTTAAGTAATTACATTTGTCCTCCTGGTCCAGAATACTAACAGAATTTTGTTAATTTGTGTAATTCTCTCTGTCTTCAAATAATTGATTTAAAGAGGACCAGAAATTCAGCCTAATCATCATTTTATGTCTATGATATTTTCAAACATTTATTGATTACACAGACATGGGAGCATTAGAAACCTCCAAAGTAGATTAATGTTTCCCTTGGGAAAACCTGAGGTTTGGAAGATTTTGTTTTAGTTGTATATTTAAGTTAAGAACTCATGCCTTTTCAGTAGGACATCTGATGAAAAACAGGCATGTAGTCCAATACTTACCTTTTGCAGTCAAGAAAAAAAAATTATAAAGATTTTTAATGTCTCTTTATATCCATTGGATAAAAGATGATCTAGAAAACCAATTTTGGGAGTGTGTCATGTTCAAGTGATCTATCTTAAGGCAAAATGCAGCTCGATCTTTGGGAATGCTGCAATACAACAGTTTTAGGCTGAGAATACTATGAGCAAATGCAGCAAATATTCCTATTACATGTTCTCTCCCCAGACTTGGAACTTAATATTTACTGTCAATATAATCCCCTTCATGTGTGTTGTTTCAAAGTGTATTGCTGCTATTTTAAAATTGCTGACAATCTTTATACTTTTTTTAATTGCTCTGAGAAATACTTCAGGGACTTTGTCTTTTCTAATAGTACCAGTGACATAAATGCAACGAAGAAATGGTGTGGGGCCTTGAGACCAAGATAAAAATATGTTGTGAAGATAGTGTTTATTCAATTTCAAGAACTTTCTCCACAATGGAAATTGACTTGTGAGGGATATTATTTTGTGTTAATATTTGAAAAATTTGTGGTTCAAGAATTGGTAATTGTGCATATTATAAAAAACAGTGTCTTTAAATTTAAGCCTTCCAGTCCCTAAAGGGGCCTGCATGAAAGCTGGTGAGAAGGGACTTTTTGCAAGGACATGGGATAGGAAAAGAGGCAATAGCCTTAAGAAGGAAGAAGCTAGGTTGAAATTAGATATTAGGAAGAAATTCCTTGCTACGAGGTGGGATGAGGCACTAGTAAAAGTTGCCCAGGGAGACTGTGAACTTCCCATCCCTGGAGGTGTTGAAGTCTAGGCTGGATGGGGCTCTGAGTAACATGGTCTAGTAGAAGGTTCACTGCCAGCAGTGAACAGGGGCATTGGAACTAGATGATGTTTAAGATCCCTTCCAACTTTAACTATTTCATGATTCTGTCAGTAGTGTTTTAATTCATGTTTCTGTACTTTGGCACATTTTGAAAGGCCTTTTTATGTTAATGTGATAAAGTGTGTCAGAATTGCTCATGTACGTGTATCTGTGTAATTCTATTTGTATTAATAAGAGTTTCTATATGGAAATATATATGTCCAAGCATACTAGGTGGGTAGCCCTTACTGTGAAAATGTGTAATGGTATTTATTTCTGGGCTGCAAAATCTATGTTAAAAGGTGGAAAAATACTGTGATTTACAGTGCAGTCTACCAGCACCATTTCTTAAAGCAGCATCTGACATTCGTTTGAAAAAGAGGAACTTGTTCCCATTGAGCTCTTGTTTGCTTATATCTTTATAAGATAGAAAAAACATATTTAAATATGTTTGACTGTATTTTTTATATTTTGACTGTACATTTTGTATGTGTATAGACCTCTAAATGTTTTTGTATTTCTATGAATACCACAATGTAACTTGTTAATAAACAATTATGTGGGGCAGGTATTACTATTGGAACAAATCTGAGTGTTCTGTTAGCATATTTAGTTACTGCTAAAAGGCAGGTTTTGCTCTTTCAGTGGTTTTAGAAATAAGCAAGTAGAATGTTTTGTGTCTAGGACTATTCAAAGTTGACTACTTTAGTAGCTTTATCAATGTTTTATCAATACTTACTCAAATTAACCTCCCTATACACACACTATATTTTCTGACACATTTTCTTCATACACCGCTTTTACATCAGATGAAAATATACAGAATATTTCTGGAACCTTTTATTTTTAGACTACAGATGGTAGCAGAGCTTGGAGGGTGTAAGTATTGAATGAAATTGCGTACACAAAGACACTGGTGTAATTTTCTGAAGTGGAAAGGATGTTTTCCTTTGCTCAATAAAAATACCTTGGGGGGAGAGTGGAGTATATTCATGTAATTGAAAAAATGCAGCATGACATTTCTGTGGAGGTTGAACACCCTGGAGGTATAGTTGGTTTGTAGATGTATTTATAACATTTCTTGTAGACCATTCCACTGAAGTATTTTTGGCTTTTGTAGTATCAGGTTATAATAGATGTCTGTTTACAGCAGGAATTTTGTAGATACCGGTGTACAACAAAACCAGATTTTGAAACTATTTCACTTATATTAGTTTAATGTTTGCCTTTTAGCTCTGTGTATTTCATCTGCCTAGTTCTGTAATAATTTGGGTAGCTAAGGATGTCCAAATAGATGCAAACACGTATCTATAATTTCCAAATACATTTCTGTACTGTGAACTGAAATAATTTAGAGTCATATTAAATAAAATAATTTGATTCACTCATTTGCAAGCCCTGGGAAGTCATAAGGGAGTTTAATGAAGATCCATTAGTTGAAGACTGAAAACAGTCATGTAGAATTAACTTTGCTGCATTTAGTATGTGCTCTCATGATCTAGTTTTTATAGTAGAACTGTTGATGTTTTTAAACTAGAAATATATATCCATCACTTTCAAGATAAGTTGCAGTGCTTTGCAATTAAAATGTATCACGCAGCACTTTAAAATGTTGTCTCAGATAAAGAAATAATGGTGTCTTTGTAGGAGGACATCATGAATTTCAAAAAGAGCAGAACTGAAAAGCTTTTTAAAATATTTCAAGCTTATTTACTATTAAGACTAAACTATGTTTAATCTAGTCAACAGTTTCCAGTTTCAGGTAATTAGGTATGTTTATGCTCGCTAATGAAGTACACTAAATCCTATGTTAAACAGATTCCCACTGCTTTTAAGCTAGCTCTTGCCTAGAAAGATCTCTTGTAGATTTCTGGGGAACACTTTCATGGCTTTTTCTTAATTATTGGATGCTGTGTTTAAATGATTCTTTTCTTATTTCTCTTTTATAAGTTTATCTATTGTGGTAACATCATGAAAATCCCTTGTCCTGTACGATTCACAGGCATGGCTCCTAACTCAGGTTCACTGGATAATACAGACCTGATTCTCTAGTTATGGCTTGCAAATTATTTCAGTATTTATTTCTGTGGGATCATCAAATGGATTCTAAATTTTATAGCTATTTTTAAAAGAGGCTGTAGAGAGGGTTTTTATTGAAGGCTACACTGAGCCCATAATAAGAGATTTTGCTTGCCTTCAGCAGCAGTCTAAGCCCTTATTCCTGCTGTCCTGACATCTTTACTTTGTGCCCTGATGTTAGGTCTAGAATCACCACATTGAGGATTATTATAAGATAAAATAAGCAGTGTTTTTTTTCTTTGTTTGTTTTTAACATGGCCAAATCCTGCATTCAGGTGGCAGTTCAGACCCACAAATAGTTATGTCAGAAAATTGCAGGGTGATGGTGACTGGCCGGAGGTACAACACCAGAGCTTCTTGAGCTGGCAGTGTGCTGAGAAAAGAGTGTGTGGAACTGTTTCTTTGCAGTTACTAAGCTGCTAAAATTTAGTCCTGCAAATCTCTCACTTTAGAAGTCCAGCTTTTCTCTACTGTGCTGGCATGTCGCAGATGATGGTTAGGTCCATGAGCACTGTGTACCTGAAAATATTTTGGTACGTACTAGGACTGCTTCTTCGTCATAGGCTCACTTAAAGGCCTAATTTGCTTATGTTTACCACAGAAATTCAATATGAAGGCATGTAAAGCGGCTAATAAGGGTATTTATTAAGAATATGAAATTAGAAATAACATTACAGTTTAATGATGAGGAAAAAAGAAATAGTTTAATAAATTCCTTTAAAAGAACCAAACAATAAGCAAGACTGTTGTCTTAGGCTGTAATAGAAGATGTAACCAGAGTTATGTATTCTATCACCATCTGTTAAAACCAAGTGGAGCAATGTTCCTTATCTCTTCCATAACTCATTCCTCATAATTCTGGGGGAGATATCCTCTGCTAATGGGCCAGCTGTTAAAACCAGGTAGAACAGTTTTCTTTGTCTCTTCCACAACCCATCTTTTATCCAGAAAGATCCTTTCTGTTAATGGACCATTGAGTCTCACTACGTAACTAATAAAATTACATCATCCCATTATAAGATGCCCCACCCAGAAGGAAGAGCCAAGCATTTCCTACCTAAATGAAATCTAAAATTTAGAACATCAGAGCAGCCTTTTTCTAGTAAATTCCCAGAAGAAGACCAGGCCCATCTTCACCACCAACTGAACCTTCAAAAGAAAACTACACCCTTCTCCAGAATCGTTGCTTTATTTAAAAACATGTTAATCTTTAAAATGACAAAAACAAAGAATGTTAAGACGTCCTCTTTGCAGAATTTGTTTTATATGGAGGCTATCACAACTACACTTCCTGGTCATTTTTGTTATTCCAGGCTTTTTCAAAATGCAGATGTATTTGTATTTCTGATGTATTAGATACTTCATATGCATAGTCTACTGGATTCTGGTTTAGTTGGTTTAAAACATTTAAATGCTGAAGTTGATTACAGTAAAATGAAATTATGATTAAAATTCCCTGTGTAACTTAAGAATACATAATGAAATACAGAAATTAGAGTTCTCCAAGAGACAAAAATAGAATCATTAAAGTTGGAAAAGACCTCTAAGATCATTGAGTCCAACCTTTAACCTATCGCTTCCAAGCCCACCACTAAATCATATTGCTGAGTGCCACATCTGCCCATCTTTTAACTACCTGCAGGGACAGTGGCTCAACTGCTTCCCTGGGCAGCCTCTTCCAATGCTTGGCAGCCCTTTCAGGGGAAAAAAAAATTCCTACCATCCAATCTAAACTTCCCTGGTGCAACTTGAGGCCATTTCCTTTTCGTCCTATCACTTTTTAGCTGGGAGAAAAGACCAACTCCCACCTCAATACAGTCTCCTTTCAGGGAGTTGTAAAGGGTGATAAGGTCTCCTCTGAGCTTCCTTTTCTCCAGGCTAAACAACCCCAGCTCTCTCAGATGTTCCTCAGTCAGATCTGTGATCCAGACCCTTCCCCAGCTCTGTTGCCCTTCTCTGGACATGCTCCAACACCTCTGTATAGAGAGGGTCCCAAAACTAAACACAGGATTTGAGGTGTGGCTTCACCAGTGCTGTATCTTATATAGCATGTTGTTTTGCAAGAATAATCATCTTGGCAAGTTAGACAATAGGTGGGAGAATTTTCAGGAAGATGCATTTCTGGTCTTACAGGTCAGCAGATTTTTCTTTTGCCCTCGTTGCCCAATTTGAAGAACCCAGAAGTCAGTTCTAACACAGCCAGCATGTCTCTAAATTATGATTTAGTGTATTTAGGGGAGGCTAATACGTATATAATGCTTAACTGTTTGCTAGTGATATATCACTACTGTGAATGTTCAAGTAGTCTTAAGGTGTTATTTATTTTCTGCCAAATCAAGAAAGTGAACATTTTGATATAAAAATTGTTTAAAAAGTGCTTTGCTAAAGTTGTTGAAAACCTAAAAAAGTATGCCAGGGAAGTGTGCACTTGGATTTCTCCTTGTCTTAGTGGGTTTGGATATCTTTGTTGAATATTTGAGAGTTCCTTATCGTATATAGAAGAAACTCAATATAATTTTCTTAATTTTGTTGTCACTTCCATCAGTCTGAGCCCAAAATAACTATGTTTTTCAGCAATTTAAATAAACAGGGTCATTTCTGAATCGTCGCAGATAATAAGAAGGGCATTTGACTCTGTCTATGTGGAATTTCTCATTTACATCTCTTTTTGAGCTATATGGAACCTATTCTCTTGTAAACTTCCGAGAAATACCCAAAAGGCAAAACACAAAATAACAGGAATGTTTTTGAAGCAGAGATCATAGGTATTCGTGAGGGGGATAATTTTTTATAATTTAGTCACTGCACAAGTGGCTTAAAAAGTGTGACTCAGTGAAGACGATTGTTTTGAAGGGAGTGGGGAAAGAATGAGTGAAGTATTTGAAATTTTGAAAATGAGCTCAAGCTTTGGTGGGTTTGTTCCAGAGGAAGAACAGAGACTGGCAGATTAAATTTTATTTTTTTAGCACTTATTTTAGCTTATCAGTACCTAGAATACCAGGTACTATGTTATGAATCAGTATAGTGGCATTTTCATGCCTTTTTAGAAAAACTTTATTTGCAGCTGTGAGCAAAATGGAAATATGCCGTACTTTGTATCAGGTGGCTGTAACCAGTGTCAGATGGTTATAAATTGGTATTAGATGCTTCTTTATCAGAACTTTTTTGTAGCATAACTGCAACCATTGCAGGGCAGTTAGAAACTTGGTGCTGACATCCCAGAGCTTTGTAATACAGAACATTAGGAGCAGCGGTGCTTTTTTAAGAAGCCTGATAAAGAGGCTTTACACAAGTGTCCTTGAGTCATGAGTATGAAGAGTTCTTGGGTAGAAGCTACCTCCATACACATAGCCATCTTAATTATTGAAGCACTTCCTCACAAGGTAGAAAGAAGACTAGACAATCAATGATGTTCGGGGATTTGAATCTAAATTTTTAATTACTTTGGCCACCTACAGAAAAGCCTCCACTCTAGCCTTCTTACAGGAGTTGTAGATTCATGTGTCCAGATGGAACTAGTGTTCAGAAAGATTCCTTTTGTGAACATCCAGCTGTTGTTACCCATTCTGCTTTTTATGCTATATAGTGAATCTTACGTGCAAATATAGTCCCTGGGAAAAGGAACAAAAATTTGAGATTGTTCTTTTTCAGAATGTTCCCATCAAGTTACTGAGGTGGGCTATTTCCTGTTTATTCTCTCATTTTTATTTATAATTTTTAGATTTCTAGCTGCACAGTGATTCATTTTTATGCTGAGGTTAAAAGGTGTTTATTCTCAGTAGATATATTGCGTGGTAAGATGCATCAGCTTTTCTCGTTGTGAACCCACAGCATTGTGGATTCAAACCATCTGTGACTGAGGAGGGTCTGTGTATGCATATGCAAATTTTGAATGCTGATCACTGTACAATTTAGGCAAAACATAACCATTACCACTATTAATTTTAAACATTTATTTGGGCTCTGTGTTAGCTGACAATGTCAACTGAGTGTTTACGTGCTCTGCTTTGCTCTCCTCCCTACTGTTACTGGAAACGGTGGTGCTGGGATTCTGCAATTATCTAGACCCACAACACTTGTCAGTGAGAAATCCTGCTGTAGCAGGTGAGAAATTGTCATCTTTCAGAATAGAGAAGTAAAGATACTCATGGTCTTTAGGTACCTTCAGGAATTGTGTGAAATATCAAAGGAGGCAGTATGATCATTCCCTCCTGTGGCTCTGTCTGTCTTGGGTTATAATCTAGGCATTTGACCTGATTATTAGTGTTTTAGTTAAAACTTTCAGATAATTTAGTTTTTTTTTTTCTCCCTGCATTGTCAAATATGAAAACTTTTAAGGCAAAGTTTACTTGCCTTTTAAAGTATTAAATTACTCATGGGAATTAAATGACTCGTGGAATGCACAAAGCCTAGATGAAGTTTTGGTAAATGGAAAAAAAAATATGAAGTTGCTTCTTATTTTGCCCATCAGAGATGAATCAGAACATTGGAGGAAGGAAATAAACTTTAAGTCTGAAAACTTTGTCCTTAGCCTTTTTTCATCTTTCATTTTACTTGGAGTGGAAAGTAAGGAACATGTTAGAATAAACTCAAAAATTGTGGAACAATCATAATTTACTCTGGTTTCTGCTGCAGTGCTACCATTAAGAATATTCCTATGTTATGGCTTGCTAGTCTTTATTTCCTATTATATTCCCTATAAAAATGATATTCTGACTAATGTCAGTTTTCAGGAGTGCTAGCTATAAATTAGGTTACAGAAGGGATGATGGGAAGCTTTTCTTAATTGCTTTCCCAAATTTGAATTATAAATAAATAGATCCTTTTGTAATTATTGAATCAAGTTTTCGAATATTAATTGCTTCCTTACCATGTGAGTAGAACAAATCCATACTAATCTATAAAAGTCAGCAGAAGTTCCTAATTGTGTTCCATAATTTTTTGGCAGAGCAACTTACTTGTCATTTACAGTGTAAGTTCTTAGAGAAATAGTAGATGTTAGAAAACATTTTATACTTTTGATATGCTTTTTGTGACGGTGATATTTTTCTGCTTGTTGTATTTTAGTTAACATGACATTTCATAGTATTGTAGCCAGATACATAGACAAATGTGAAATAGGCATGCAGGCAAATAACCTATAGCAAGTGCACTTTCCTGAATATTAGAAGTTGTGTAAAGCTGAACATTATCAAGTTGTTAAAGCTAAGATCAGACCTGCATCTTTAGAAGCTTGTTCTATGTGACATTGTAGGAGGTTAGCTGATACAGTAGTAAAGAGATGATTTCTGACAAGGCTTACATATTTCTTACATCTAGTCTCCTCTCCATAGTGCAAACCTTTACCTCTTTTCAATAGCGATGTAATTGTGCTGTACAACTGATGTTTTCACTTCGATTATGGGGGGCAAAAGCCTCTAATTTTCATAAAGATGATATTTTAGTAAATGTTAATTGGATAAAAACTTGGATTGATACCTGTTTCATGTTGAATAAGGTAGCTGTGAGGAATACATCAGTCCCGCTGGGGAATTTTGATGCTTGTGATGATTTTGGTGTGAATATTGTAGTTTTTCAAAGCTGCTTATTTTGGCAGAAATGGAAAGAAACATGCAGTGTTGTCTGTGCAAGTCTGCATACTCTGAATGAGGTGGGGGAATGCTAGGGGTGTTTTGTTATAGGTAGCTAGAAGATGGACTGAAGAAGTAAAGACTTAGTGCCATGTATTTCTTGATATAAATGAGTTACATGCTTAGCAAAAATCTATGATACCTTTCCTGGAATAAATTTATGCATTTTCATACTCCTTGTAGACACCAGACCCATAGTCAGATGTGTCCCTGCATTATAAGGAGAGTACAGTTCTTCCCCAGCATGAAGAACTTCAGACCGTGGTTTTGAAAACTGTTTTTCTTGTGGTTCAGCCTTTCTTTCTCATGAAAATTATTCATATGTCAGTTACAAGTATCAAATAAAACAGGCTCACAAGAAAGGCAAGCCATTTCCATGCTTTTGTAAATATCTAAATTTTTTTAGTTCTTTCAAAGCTGGCGAAATCACTAATGCAATCTGATATGGATGCTATGTACTTTATAGTGTAGGATTGTCTAGAGCATCTGCTATTCAAAGAGAAAAAAGAGGAAGACCTACAGTGGTTTTCATGGTTTCTATATATTTCTTTGTATGTTCTTTCCTATTTTATCCTCTGGTATGTTGTTAGTCCAGGCAGGCATTTGGCCTTCAGATAGTTCACTTTTTTGCATTCCAAAAATCTGTGGTTTTTTATCAGTTATTTATTTGATCTCTCCATTGCTGTTTAATAAAAATGTTTCTAAGGATCTACATTCTTCTCCAAGTTCTGCATCAGTAAAACTTAGTTCGGTAACTAAGAAAGTTTCATGAAAAGGTACTGGGAAAGGGAGGTTGTGTCGCATGTAAGGCAAGGAAAAAACACTTCTACAGGAGGCTCATAGCTGACAGAGAACAAGTTCAGCAGGTTGTGGAGTGATAATGTGAATTAGTGTCAGTGGCAAGGCTGTGGGTGCTGGATGTGCTTTTGAATATCAGAATGGTCTTGTGATTTTGGGACCCATTGCTCTGCTGGCTTACTCGCCTTGCTTAGTGAGTATATACCTCACCTGAGGGGATCAAAGGTTACATACAGGGCATGATATCCACTGAGTCAGCAGGTAGTAAAAGATTATGTTACTTATATCAGTAAATACTGGAAGGCCTGGTTTCCATTTCATACCCATCTTCATATTGTCATAAAGACAAAGGAAATTACCGTCTCTTGCTTGTAAAATTGGGTTCTGCCTGTAATGTTTTGCCAAAACCATATTTTATGGCTAGCTAAATTTGATAGAATTGTCAAAACATACCTTCAGAGTCCCAAGAACTTTAGAAATGAATGTAACCATTTCAGTGGGAATGGTTACATGATCTCTCCTGTTCATCCTTTTTCCTGAAACCTGTTTCCTTCTTGGTATTAAACTCAGCATCCTTACATGATTCCAGATTTCTATTATTCATGGTTTTTTAAATTTCATTAACCTATTCTATTTTACAGAAGAGTTATCTGAAGATAGGCCATATTCCAGTATTGCTACCTTAGTGTCTCCATCAGGGAACATTCTGGGAAGAGGTACTTGGACCAGTACCTTAAATGATTACTAGTGGCTGGCATTACATTCTGCCTGACTTAAAGCAGAGGAAGTATTTTAAATGGAATCTAAAATCTGACATAAATTGGAGAAGGATATGCTCTCCTTAATTTTGACTCCGACTCTAACCCTAGTTCAGTCTTTTTTTCTTTTGCTGCAGTTTCTTCCCATTCGTATAGAATTGCTGTAATCAGATTTATACTGGATTACTTGTGGTGGTTTTGTGGCTAGTTTGCTATTGAAATAAAAATGTATGGACAAAAAAGATACGTCTTTTGCTGCAATTAACAAAATACTTATTTTCTGTCTGCATTGAGTTATTATTATACTAATGATTCCATCATTTTTCTGCTTTGATGATAATATGATGTATTTGTTTTGCACAGCTGAATGTATTATTAAAAAAGAAAACTGAGAAAGTCACTGCTCAGGCTATATTTAATCACACTCAGCACTACAACATCGTGTCAAAATGGCAACTAATGATCTGCTTGGTTCTTGTTTTCTGGGTACATGCATGGTTAGCAGGCTTAGGTTAATATCTTCTGTCAGGTCACACAGAGATGTACTTAAAATATTATTTTTAATTGGGAAGAAACATAAATTTTCTTTCAGAAAAGATATATGCAAATGTGTGCTCTCAGGCACATGGTGTGCTTGATGGGAATGTCCTTTGCAGGGCTGAGAGTTGGACTTGATGGTACTTGTGGTCCCTTGCAAATCAATATTCTGTGATTCTGTGATATTTATAAGCAGATGCAAGAGATGGGGAAAGAGCATTTCTGAAATACAACTGAATACTGGACAGTAATATGCTAATGTGAAGAAGAACACAGGAAAACTGAATTCCAGTTGTTCATAGCTTTCTTGGTTTAAAAACAGGTACCAATAGGGATAAAAAAAAAATCAGTTTTGGAATACTTAGATTACTTGAAAGGACACCATGGAGATTGGAGAAGTTGATTGTCTCTCATGAGAGCTTAAGTTGGCAGATGCTTTACTATACTACAGCCATGTAGGTATGGGTACTCCAGAAAAATGCAAATTTACTAGTAAACAACAAACAGCATTATTTGGATCTTTCAGTATTATAGCCAGAAATCACTGTTCATAGTTGGGATTGTACTTCAAAAATGAGTATGGATGACTAGATGACCAGCTAAAAAAGAGAAAACAAAAAGCAAACCACAAAGCAGAAATAGAAACCTAGAAAGAGGTAGAATTTATGTTGAAAGATTGAGTCACACAAATTTTAGTTTACTTTTTCTTCTACTGAAATCTCATCTGAGTAATAATTTCTCAGTAAATTCAGTGTCATTGTTAACCGCGTAATGTTGAGTAGGAAGAACCCAGTTGTGTCTTAGTAAGCACTTAAGGGAAACTGCTTTCAAGGTGGAAATACCATTATTTGGGGATTGCAGTCAGAGAGTGGCAATTGTTCAAAGAGTATAGCAGGGAGTACTTACCTAAGTAATACATCAGCTGTATTTTTTCCTGGTTCCTTTCAGTCCAGCACTGTACAAACAGCAGCCAACCCCCTCCACATACTGGGTGGGTTTTATGTGTGGTGTTGCCTTACTTTCACATTCTAGATAACCGTTAACAACTTTCTAAAACTGTTTTCAGCTTTAGATCCAGCTAAAGATCCATGTTTGAAGATGAAATGTAGTCGCCATAAAGTCTGTGTTGCACAGGATCAACAAACTGCAGTTTGCATTAGTCACCGAAGGCTGACGCACAGGTAAATACTTCAAAAGTTAATCCTAGAGACATTTTTGTAGTGTTCATGACTCACTTGTAAACCATAAATCCATTATACTAAATTTAATTACTTAGCAATATATGAGCAGGGTAGACGTGGATTTTAGAAGTCATTATGTATACATAATTTGATTATAACATTTACTATTTGATTTTTTTGAACTAGAAGGTATACATATTTAAATATTGCAAGCTGCTGGTACAAATGCATTTTGGAAAATACCTACTGTGCTAGTACCAAATGAATAAAATTATTGTGATAGCATCCTACTGCTGTGCATTACTTTGACATCTCTTCTTATATGAAGCTAGAGAATTCAAAACTGCCTGCTGAAGTGTAGGTAACAGCTTGATACAGTGTAAGTTGTTTGAGATTAGTGGTGTTTTGCCGCCTCTTTTTTTTTTCTTCTTTGCATTCTGATTTTCTTTGCATGCTGGACTGGTTAAATGTAAGGAGAAAATATATAACAAATTCATGTATTTTTGTGGCTTTGTCTGAGGCAGAAATACGAATATGAAGAACCTGAACCATACACTTAGTTGAGTCATGACTGTGTGCTAAGGAGGTGGATTCAAATTGCATTTTCGACTTGAGATTGTTCTTTTTTTCGACACTTCATTGTGGGAAACAGGACACAATAGAAGGGCTAAATTTCAATAAATTGATTTAAATAAGTGTCTGTTAAAGTACTTTGCTCAGTACGGGCTGAAAAAAGCTGAGGAAAATAAGACTTCCTTGTGTGTTAGAGGAGGATAATTTCAAGTACAGTTTAATGAATGATACAAGGAATATTCTTCTGAGTGTCTAGTTATGTTAAATACATCCATCTGGAGCTTTTCAAACAAGCAAGATAGTACATAGTGAAAGGAAAAGGTCAAACTGTTCTTGATCTGCAGTTTTACTTAATTAACAAAAAACCAGTATTTGTGGAGTTACACTGTTTATGTTAAATGATTTCAGTGTAGAGCTAGACATTTTAGTTTGATAAGGTACTATATATGGTGCAAGAATTATTATCAGACAAAGGTAGGTAGCCTGATTTCAATTGAAGTGTCATGAATATATGAGCGTTAACTGTGAAGAGACAACATAATAATTCAAAATTCTGAGGTATTACATGTCATGGAAAACAGTGAAAATAATGACATTTCCTAGTTAAGTATACATGCAGTAGGTGACAACTGAAAACTCTTTTAGATTAGATGAACATACATACTCTTGTTGAATTAAGAAACTTTTTGACATCAGCCTTCATCCCTGTATTATTCATCTCACAGTTCTTAGTACTCTTTTAGAAAGGTAGTACTTTAAAAGACAAAACTTGCCTGAATATAATGCAGTCAATAATGGGAAACTTGGGAAAGGCAGCAACTTGGTGATTGTAAAAAGCACTGTAAATCTACTCTTGTAAGGTAGATGAAGCAATTTTCTACCTACCTGTGCTGAGCCCAGGCAGGGTTTTCCCAAGTTTAGATCTCCCTATTCCCCCAGATTACCACATACAAGGAGAAGTCATTTGCTTTGTCCTTTCTTTCTAAAAAGGTTTTTCTTCATGCAGTTTCTGACCTTTTTGTGACGTGGTGGGATTAAAATAAGAATATCATAAACACAAGCAGTCATGTCTGCTGGATCTCTTTATCACTGCTGATTTTCTTTGCCAACATGTTATTCTTTCAGTTTTATCTGCAGTTTGCATTCTGATTATTAGTAGGGCGATCTGTTTCTCAGAGTTCCCAAAGGACTAGTCCATTCTCTATGAGTCTTGGTAAAAATTAGATGAGAAAGCATAACTTGACTGTTGATAATATAACCTATCTACCACTATCCATTTCTAATATAGCATTTGTGTGTAATCTGTTGTGAATAAACATTTACAAAATTTCATCCCAGTAGTCCTTCCTTTTTGCTTAGTCTGTGTGTGTGCACATGTGGAGTTCTTCTAGGATCAGATAATATCAATGATTAAGAAAAGGCAGTTGGGGATGTTTTCTGAAAAAACAGTTGAGACTTTTTTTATGTATTACTAGGAACTCTTTATGAAGAACTTGCCCATATATTTTAACTTGGACATAACTGCTGTATAAATCCATAGATGTTCCAGAGATTTTTCCCAAGACTCTTGCACAGGAAAAGTAGTTTAAAGTATGTGAATTGATACAGTGGCAAAGATAATCTCCAAGAGACTGTCAGGGGAGAGGAGACTTTGCACACTTCCAAGATAAATAAAAAGTTTATGGGCACCTTTGGGCTACCCCCGTGTAAAGAGGCATGAAATACAGTTACAGCCAAATAGATTTTTCTGTAGTGTCATCAAGTTGAAATGCTCTGATTTATAGTTGAATTCTCTATTACTAGAAACAGCATTCCCAAGCAGCCCTATTACTTAGTTCATAATTTTCTGTTTATAAATTCTGTTACTTTCTTTAGGTAATAGTATAAACAGAGAAGTTGCTAATCAGTGAAGACTGATAATTGTATCAAATGGAGGGCTCAATTTAGTAATTGCTTTTGCTGTTTGTAAGAAATTAACTTGCAGGAAGAACGCATAGGCATAGACGTTGTTATTCGGTCCATGCTGTCCTAGGTGTTCTTCTCTGTACAGTACAGTCTTCAAACTATTGTAGCCCAGTTTGGATTACTGAGGGCCCCTCAGTACTCCAAATCAGTACCACACAGTGAAGCATAGGTGGATATCCCATCCACCTGCAAGGCTGTAGTGATGTGATATGACAAGGTCCCAACAGGATTAATTAATGTGACAGCATCCTTTAGTGATGATTCTACCTGTGCTTTCAGAAGTACTAAAATTTCTATTAGCTTGGGGATCTCAGCACTGTGATCTTGCTGCAGTGTGCTTGCATTTGTATGGTTTAAAAACCAGCTACTGTGTCTCACTGTCCTTTCATGGAGTTGTGGATCAGACAAGCCTATGGTTTTGCTCTTTCCTCAGTTTCCATGGCAGCTGAGATCATGCTCTCCCCTCAGTCTCTTCTCAAGGCTCATTTCCTTTTCTGGTAGACTGCCAAGATGGCAAGTCCTCTTCTAGCACACTCCTGCAGGGCCACAGCACAAGAGCTTCCTTTATATGCTGTCCTGGAAAGACTGAATAGCATTTGACAAAAAGATGAAATAGATGTTGTAGATCATTGGTCATGAGAACAGTTGTAAGTCCCAGGACTCTGAAAACACAGGGACATACTTAAAGGAGCAAGGTTTTTGTTGGTAGCAGGTAACAGCATTTGCATCTCTGCTGGCTTTAACTGTGTTGGAAGCTGTGTTCTGTGTGCAACACACTTAGGTCTGTGGTGTGAAAGGAAGATAATGTACTTGAGGAGAAAACATGCAGGATATGTATATAAATGTAGTTCACATTATTCCCATGTGGATTGCTGTGAAAAGGGAGTATCTGCTGGCACTAGAATGCCAAATGGGTAATTCAAACAAAGAATTTTCATTGATTCGTTGAAATTCGGGAGTTTGTCATTAACTTTTCCTTTTGGCTGAATGGTGTTTTGCCATCCCATTGTGCATTCCAGTTTATCTTTATTGGTTAAATGAAAAGGCTTTATGGGGAAAAAGCCTGTAAAGGGTCTTTACATGATATAATGAAATGCTTAGGAGTATACCTTATTCAGTTACAAATACAACTTGCAGAATATAAAATACAATATTGCTTACACCGGGATGTGTTGATGTGAGTGTTACGGTGACAGGCAGGATATTCATCACACTAAGTGAAATTGTCTACTCATCTTAGTTTCCAATCTCTTAACTCAACGGAGATTTAGTTATTAGCAGCTGCGGTACTAGGAATCTCTGGCAACTGTGAGTTCACCCCTATGAACTTGGGGAAGAGGGAAGAAGTTATGTGAGCGTTCCACCAGAAGATAGTGGGACAGGAGTAAAAAGGGATGAGTCAGAGGAGAGGGCTGTAGGTGGTAATGGACGTTTCATAATGCCCGCAGTGGAATGTGTGTTTTTCGTATATTTAGCACAGCAGGTGGTAGAGGTAAATTCTTAAATCTCCGTGTACTTCTTGTTGCTGCTTTTGAGCAAGGAAAGAAAGGATGTGTGCAGACACAATAACATGCAGGAGCTCATTAAGGCCATGCAAGCTGGTGACTAACCAGGCTTAGAAAACTGGAAAAGTTAGTCCAGTGGTGACCTATCCTAGATTTAAAGGTCCTGTAACTTCCTTTTAGATTTGAAACAGACAATTATCTTATTGACACATGCTGTAATTTTCATTAAGACTGACATTCTGTGAATAATAGGCTTCAGTACTAAACTAAGCAGTATATAGGTGAAGTTCTAAGCCGCTAGGTTAGCTGCGGATGAAGAGCAGGAAAACATGAAAAAATGAGGAAGGGTTCCTACCCAGCAGAGAATTTTAATATAAGCATAACAGTAAACATGGGGCAGTGCCTGTGGTTTCAGGTGAATTGCTTTTATTGGAATCCTTTTTGTACTCCATGTTTGTCAGAAATATCTAAGCCTAACACTTAAAGGTGAAAGAGAGAAGAGATGCAGGCTCTGTCTTCTTCAAATGTTTCTCTTTGCTTTTATCTCAAATCAGCTGCAGGAGACAATTTATAAAGGAGATGAACTCAGTTGAGAACTATTTATTGTACAGCCCATTCCTAGAAACCAGTGAAGAATCTCTCAGCATGATTTGTCTAAAAGTTCTGAAAATTAGCAAATTGTGAAACAGTTTTAGGCCAAAAATCATGTTTCAAATAAATCTCAGTGTCTTTGATATATTAGAACCTAGTGACTAATCTTGTACTTACTCATTGATCCTAGTGGAATCTGATAAAAACCAGTCTCTTTTTCTTCTTCCATAAGTAGAAGTAAAGAACTGTGTAAAATTGATTGGATACATTTAATCAATCAATGCTTGGAGGCATTAAATTATTCAGTGCATCGAAGGTGTGTGCAGTTTTTCTAGGCAGATGTAGATCTATCTCTTTTATGAATTCCCCACGAGATATAATGCCTGCTGCCCCCACTGTGAAGGTCCTGCTATAATCCTATAGTTTGTTTGTGTGAATTGTGCAGATCAGCACAATGGCTCCCTGCTATGGCAGAAATAGATTGCATTTATCTCTGCCATAGCATGTTAAGATGGAATAACAGTGTTTAAAGACCTGACAGCACTTACCTGTGTAATGATATCGAACTCCCTATTTCTTTGGATTTTTTACCTTCTTCAATCATTTATTCTTAGTTTTCAGAGCAGAAAGCAGTAGTAACTGATTCCCAGTAAATATTAACTAAGCCACAGATTCTGGTGGTACTAGCAATTCTAAAAAGAATGTCACCCCATTTTATTAAAGTAAAGGTTAAGGTAGGAGTGGTGACTTTTTTCATGGTAAAAACATTTCAGTTACAGATGTTGATCACCTGGAGAATAATGAGAGTTCACCAGTCATTAATAGTGAGTCACCATAAGAAAGCATTTCTGTAAGTTTAAAGTAAGAAATAAAAAAATCATTGCAGCTCTTTTCCTAATAGAGCTTCACAAGGCAGGTTCTAGAGAAGTGTGCAGACTGGACATCAGGTAGAGGTGAGCAGTATAGAAGGCCTAATGATACAGAATTCATTGTCTAAGAATCCGTGACTCTTCAGAGTTCTGTGAAATGAAGTTAGATTTAGTGACAATGGTTCCCTGCCCCAAACCTGTGTGGAGTAGGACCTGAATCGAGGGATTAATAAGAATTCTGTAATATTTCTGCCTATGGGTGCAGTCAGCAAGTTACAACAGTTTCACTATTAGAGTGTATTAAAGAGTGTCACTTTATTGCAGACTCACAAAAGCTGATAGTGGTAAATATGTTGCATCACCTAATCTAGTTTATTAAGGTAGAGGAGTTGGATAGCTTTGTAGATTTTGTGGTGGCACTTAATCTTGTTACAACTTCTTTCAGAGTTTTGGTTTAAATGACATCTTGAAGTGCTCATTTGGTTCAAGTCATCGGTCATCTAGATCGTTATCTTGCCTTGGACTCTGTCCTCTTCCAGTTTTCTGAAGAATGTGGAAATTCAGTCTAAATACATTTCAGATAATCTACCTCATAAGAAATTCTTCCCTGTGTTTGGTCACCTTAGTAATTTAACTTGAAGAAAATATTCCATCTCAGCTTGGAAGTGATGAGTGTTGGGCCTTGGATGGAGCATGATGTGGATTGGCCTGGATGATGTGGCAGAAGCTCAGAGTAACACTCTGAAAGAAAGCCAAAACCTTTTCTGTTTCTATTTGTTCATGGCTGAGATTATGCTCCCAAGCAGAAAAGGTGAAGAAGTCAAAATATGTGAGAGGCTTACTTGTATTTGTATGTGAGAAAAATGCACACACATATAATGCATTCATATACATATGTATGTGCACATACATATATATGAATGTATTTGTACACATGCATATGTATTCTTTTTGTTTATATTGTATGGATACCTGTGTCCTAGATTTCCAAAACGTCATACTTTTGAACCTGAGGTATTTATTTTGCTATCTCCACTCCTTTGCAACAAAGGAAAGAGGGGTTTTAATTTAGACTTGTTACCACTAAATTTCTGATTAGAAAAAGAAAAAAAGGTGTAATTACAAATCTGTAGTTGTATTAAAGTAGTCTGAGCAGTTTTGAAAATAAATCTATTAGAGCTGATTTGGAAGGTATTCTCATTTGGTTAGAAAAAAAGGAAAAGAAGCAGAGAAGGAACAGTATAGCTTTGTAGCTTTCCTGTAATTTTAGGTGCTGCAATGTTTTATTATTTAAAGAAAACCCCAACAAAACAAACAAGCTTTCAAAAAACTGAAGGAAAACAAAGGACTTGCTTTGGTGAGATTTTGTGGAAGTTGCAAACACCACTATTTAGAATGTCATCATTTCACATTATAATGCTGCTGAAGAAGGCCAGCTGGTGCAGTTAAGTCCCTTATTGGAAATTTTAGTCTGATTCATTACTGTGATTTGTAGTTGTACACAGAAACACTTAATCATTCTTATCCTCCAAGCTCTATTGAATCTACTGAAGCCTTTCTGGTTCTTTGCATAATTTGTGCCGCCAGTCTGCCAGCTTGGCAGTGTTTCAAGCTTGTTGCATTATCTGTGTTTGTTTGCACAGGAAGTGATGCTGCACGTAGGCTGAATTTACAGTAATTCTTTTGTAATAGGCTAATGAGCAACACTACTTCATTCACAATACTAACATTATATAGCTTTGATTAGACCAATTATTGTGTAACTATGCCATTGTGATCATACTTGCACTCTACAAAGTATGGAAAAGGAAATGTGCTTGGCAGTAGCTTATTTGAACTTGCTGATAAAATAATTTGGACTTTTATGTGCTTAAAAGACGTGAAAATTTGAATATGGAGGTTTTTGTATGCTATGCAGTTTAATTTATTAAAGTGAGAAAAAAGAAGTTTGTGTTTTTACTATCCATTTCATTGCATTGGGGAGGAAAAAAGGTGACTAACACTGTGCATCATAAATTCTGCATGTGTTGTGAAGGCCTGTTAATTCCTTAGTGAGCTTGTGTCTCCTCCATTCATGTTAGTAGGGTTTATGGGTACACAGCTAGAGGAAAACAGGATCCTCTCATAGAATTCCTTCTCTCTCTATATGGAGCTTTTGCTAAGACCAGTGGGTGACACCTGTGTCAATTGCCTTGTATATTGCGGTATCAGTGTTGTCGCTATCAGCCCTACTATTTATTAAGTTTGTTACTAAGCCATACAGTATTTATAGTTGTTGCTGTCCAGCTTCAAAACTCAAAAATTGTTGTCTTAATGGAAAAAAAAAAAACTGATCCAACCCCTGGCCTCCTCAAGCTATGGCTGTAAAAATCGAAAATATTAATGTTTTAATGTTTGGGGGTTGGTTTTTTTTAGTTTTTTTGTTTGTTTGTTTGTTTTTGGTTTTGTTTTTGTTCTTTGTTTGTTTTTTTTGTTTGTTTGTTTGTTTTTTTTGGTTTTTTTTAGGATGTAAAGCAGACTTTAAATAAAAGACACCTAAACAGAGCCTTTGTATTCTGTTTGTTAGCAGAACAGGAATTGTCCACTATACTTTCCCCATTCAAAAATGCGTACATGCCTTTTATTAAGGAAGATGTGGAACCCTATGCTAGACTAAGTCATATGGACTAAATCATATTCTGTTAATTTAATAAGTCTTGAACCTACTCATTTTCTACCTGAAAAAAGCTTGTTCAGCTTCTCAGTTGCCTGTCGGAGAGAGAAGCTCGATGATCAGTGTGCATGATGATTTTTTCTGTGATCATGAGAGATCTACTTAGAAATTTTTCAATAAGATTATAAATTAGGATTGGAAATTTTTCAGGAAAATGTATTTCAGCTTGCTGTATTTCTTTCTGTCTTGCTGTTGGTGGCTGAAGGCACACTCAGTTGTACCGTCTCCTAAGAAGCAGTGAGTTAGGACATTTCTTTTCGTAAACCAGGTAACAGGAAAGAATGTGACTAGGAAATGTGACTATCTAGGAAAGCTTTGCTGGTAGAGTGTACAGTTTCACTAATCCTGGGGCACATTAATGTACTGTCCTGTTTGTAAAAAAATGGTGTGTCAGCTTTTGTTGTGTTGTTTTAAAATGGTCTTTTTCCTTACAGTATTCCTGAGAATCTACTTTAAAAGCTGTTTGTTTTCTTTTTGTTAAAAAGATTAGGAAGAATGATGAAGACAGCTTTTAAATTACTTGTCTGCCCTTAACTATGAAGTTGTGATTGCAGTCCACAGCAGTAAGACTCAGACTCAGTGTGTACAAGTGGAAACACTGAAATAATACAAAATTATAAGAATAAAATCTTTGAATATTCCTTTATTAGAATAGGTAGGCAAATTGAATTCAGGAACAGTTCAATGCCCCTTCCTAAAAATACCTGTTAAGCTTGTGATATGTTTTAGTGGTAGTTTAAAAGTTAGCTGTCAGAATGAATTTTCAGTATACTTTATTAGAAAATATTATCAATTCTAAAATAGCTGATGCAAACATTTGTAATCAGTTAATGCTTAATTTGGAGTTTCTTCATGGGTTGTGTGTTCAGGGGTTTGGTTTTGTTTTTTTCTTCTTCCAGTATTACTAAAATACTGTAGTACTAGGTAATGGAACACAATAGAACTTCAAGATGCTTGTATGTGAAGGGTTCTTTCAGGGGTTTTAAAATTTGATTTTGGTTATAATGAGGTGCTTTTGTTGCTACCTAGCATCAGTTCTTACGCGTTTCATTTTATGTGAAGGTTGTGGTTCATAAGTTGTTTTTATAGGCTCTGAATACATCTGTTGTTTTGCTTATGTACCAGTGATGGGAAAAGGATAGTGTATGATACTGAGTAGGAGTGCTGTTCAGGGAATAGAAAGCATTGTACTAATTTCCATTAATGTGAAACAATACATATAAGGTTTCCAGTGTTGAGTAATACATTCAGTGTAGTAGCTGGAGGTGTTTGTTATCATTGAATGAAATATGTGTATATATTGCTACTTTACAGTAAAGTGTATTACTGCTTTTGGAAATCAGATAGTATACTCAGGATGCTAAAGGCATGTCAGAAGTCTCTAAATGTTTGTGTTTGTTACATGGTCAATTATGTAAGGGGATTTTGTGTCTGGCAGTATTTTTTTCTTTTGTTTAAAATCAAATGCCAAAACCCTTTTCATTTGTCCAGATTGTCCAAATTTGGTTTGCTTTACAAACTGCTGTAGTTCGCTGCAGGAGAACAGAAGTATTTTACTTAGATGTGTAGCTTTTGCTACAGACTACTATATCTTTTATATTAGATTCTTATTACCTAAAAGAAAATTTTTTTTTTCTTTTTCTATTTTATGTCAAAATCTGCATACTGGAACGCTTACACCACACAAATACTTTTCCTAAAACACCTATGCATCTTCTGTATTAGTAGTACTAATAATAACAAAAAATTCTTAAAATCACTTTATAGTTAAGGCTGGATTTAAAGCTTTCTAAATCTGTGGGATCCACTGCCTTAATTCAGGCACTATCTGTCCAGTGGTTTCAAGAGTTGTTTTGGGTTTATTGTACATGCACAGACTATCCACATGATGTGTGGCACTGTAGATTCTGTGTCCATAAATCTCAGAGAGATACTCAAATTCTGTCTAAACAAAACTCCTGAGGGAGGCAAGGAAGAACTTGCACCTGAGGAAAACTCAGAGTAGCTGTGACTCCAGTGTGTTCTGGTTCAATTCCTTTGAGGGATAGTTCTTTCAAATACAGCCCCTCAGTGATACATTTGAACATTCAAGAGCAGGTACACTTTGGGAGTAAAATTTATAGAAGCATTTTATAATAGTAGAGTGTGTTTTTTTACAAGATTGCAGAAGTTCAAAACACTCAGAATGTACCCTAGTTTTATAGACTGAGTGTTGCCTGAAGTTGCAGATGCAATAGCAACAATGGTTACAGTGTACCACTTTCCTAATAGACACAGACTTGCAATTTCTAGACTGTTCCAAAAAGCAATAAAAAGCAAACAAACAAAACCACCCCAAACCAACCAAACAAAATAACAGACAAAAGGAGCATCGATTTTCTTCTGTGTTCAGGACAACTTTTCTCCACTAACTAATGGGGTAGAAAGATTAAGAGACCACTGAACTGATTCATAGCACCTCTGGGTCAAGCCATCCGAAATTATCATCTTTGAGGATGTATATTCATCAATGCTAAATATTTTCACTGTGATTTAAAGTTATTTAGTTCTTCATGTTTTTGAGCATGACTGTGTATGGGACATAATTTTTCTGTTCTGCTTTCTAATTATTATTCTTTATTCCTTAACTGTAAATTATTTTAGTTCAGAGTCTAAAATAACAACTGTTGTAAAATGCAACCTTTTGAATCCTAGAAATAATGCCTCTGGGAAAGACGTTTCACAGAGAAATGTATCTACCTGGGCTTTTTCTTGTCAGAGAGTTTCATATGTGTCAACATATAAGATAATTATTGTAATTTAGAGATTACTTCATTTCTTCATCAGCTGAAGATCTGGGCACCTAAATGTTTCTGAAAACATTTGCATCTTGAAGAATGCGTTCCTCTTGCCTTTGCCTTCACCATTTGCACATTAATTGCTAATGAATGTTTGTAGTACAAAGATTTGCATACTTATGAAAGCTGATTTGAAGTTTTGTTCCCTAAATTCAACACAAAGTTTCAAGCTTTTTCTGTTGGACCTTCTTTTTAAAGATAACCCCAGACATCATCTCTTCAACCCCAAACTCACTGGTGCAAGGTAGAATCAAATAAGAGAAAAGATTGTCTGAGAGGAGATTTAACCTGGGGAGTAGGGTGATAAACGTAAGACTACAGGAAAGTCATATCCTGAGGTTATCAGTGATTGATTTTGCATATTTGGAGTATGCTACTAGAGTCTCTAAAAGGTATGAAGGTACAGCCAAGATCCTCTGGATGATCTTAGGTATCATAAACATACATTCTAGGAAGTAGGAAGTGAGGGCTTGCTGTTCTTACTCATTTTTACAGTGAACACTGGAGACCTTTATACTGTTGAGCTTCCTACCCATACAGTTCTTTCACAGAGAACTCATAATAGTATCGTTTCCAGGATAACTACAGTGCTTTTTTTGTTCACATTTGAGATGTCTAGAAAACTGAATTTCTTTCATATTCTAGATATGTACTGATATCTAGAAGTTATATGACATCATATAACTGTTTACTCCGAACTAAAAAATGCTGGAGGTTTTTTACCTGCACTGCAATATTTTTGTCATGCTCTAATTCATCTCTCCTATCTTCAAATCATAAAAATAGATAATTTCTGATAGGATCAGTAATTGCTTATATATTCAACTGAGAAACAAACACAAAGGGTCATTGTGAAGACCTTGGATAACTTATGCAGATGCAGTAGTTATAAAAGCAAACAAAGCAATGGAAATTTGTAAAGAATGGTAAAGAGAATAGTCTGTTAAGAAATTGTTTTGAGTGAGGTCTCTCAATTTATTTAATAGCCCTGTTATCTATGGCCACCTTGATAAATGACACATACCAGAAACAGAAACACTTCTGAGTTCCTGAAAATAGGATCAAAGACCTAAAGAGACTTCTGGATGAAGACACCGGAAAACGGGCACTTAACTTAGCACTAACTTGGTAATAATGACTATAACAAGATTTTGTTCCTGTAATCATTGCTCAGTTACTTCAATTTACTCTCATAATGAAGGAAAGAGGAGAATACATAAGACAGAAAATTCCAAACAAATTTTAAGAACCTGTTTAGTTTTGAAAGACACTACTGCCACAGAGCTCTTGATCCACATTGTGGTTAAAAGGAAGGTTGAGAAATGTGTGCGTGAAGAGCTGGAGCCATCCTCTTAAGATAGCATGCAGGTTAGACAACTGATTTTTCTGGCATGTTGCAAACCTGTTCTTTATAATAGAGTTGTAAATTTTGCCTCTCGTCCCTTTACTCCTAAGTTCCTTTTAGCTGTACCATTTAGCTATTCCTTTCCAGCTTTCCGGCTGATTTCTACAAAGAGGTTCTATATTTCACCAGCAGACTGGATACTAGTCCAATTAGAAACTACAATTTACTGTCTTACTAAAGTAATATAGATATCAAAATAAGTTATTTATATATGCCTGAACTTATAAAGACTGCAATAAAAATAAAACTTGAGCTAAATTATGAAATAGAGAAGGAAAAATGCCACTGGAAGAAGTAGCACTGTCTGCTTTCAGGAATTTTGAAATAAAAAAATCCTTCTTTTGTGCAAACAGATGCTTTCCCAAGGAAATTATGAAATATTTTTTTTTGCCCCACAGTGGGGGCAGAAAATATCTGTTTCCATTTGTCGTCTCTGAGTAGATTATTTTTTTTTCTTTTTCCATGTAACCATAGCATTTTTATCATTCTTACTGCATTATGATTTTGGGACTTCAAAGCTGAATTTGTGGTTGGTCTTCTAAAGCAAATTATTTGGAAACATATTCAGCTGTGAGGCTGGGTGGTGAATTTTTTGTTTTGCAGAGTCATGACTTTGAAGATGAAATTAGGCAGCTAAATCGGGATCAATATTGTGTTATGGTATGCAGAGTACCAGGGGTGTCCAGCTGAAGCACCAGCAAAGGCCACGGTTGTATGAAAATGCAGACACTCTAGGAGTAATTAAGCAGAGGAAAAGGTGAAGCCTTAGGTGTCTGAGTTTTCAGTTTTTCTGAACAGTTGGAAATAATTTTTGAAATACTCAGAGAATTTTCCATATTCTGTGTGAATGAAGACGTCAAAGTACAGAGCCCTAAAAGCTGAACCGCAATTTCCTTTTCGTTACCATCCCAGAAATATTGATTATTGCTGTTTCACCTTTTGTAACATGCTTTTGTTTATTTAAGAATTTATCTTTTAGCATTTTTGTTGTAGTTTTGTTTAGTTTTTTCTCTCTCTTTAAGTAAGTCTTCTCCATTTTTCTGTATTACTTTATCATAGTACTTGGTGTTTTCACTCAGGATGGCTTATTATTTATGCAGTCATATCCAGTAAGAGATGCTTTATGGTGGCTTGAATGGAGAAGAAATAGATTATGTATTATCCTGTAGGTACTGTTTTATGGGACACACATTAGAGTAATTGAGGAAGGAAGGAAGAAAGAAAAAGTAAGGAAGAGTCTATGGTTGATGTTTATGAACATTAATAGAAAAGGAAAAGGTATTAAAATTGGAACATTACTGACTTCTTAATGGCAGTAAAAGAAGTTATGTCCAGTTGTTTGCCTGTCAGATTATTTTATGGAATCAAGTTGAGTTTGTTTTTTCTTATGGACATAAGGGGAAATATAGTGCCAACATAAATAATAAAAGAGAACTTCTGTAATGCTAGGCTAAATAATGTGAAATAACATTACAGTAGGTAGTAAAACTACTTTTGGCAGTATTATTGACAATTTGTTTTTCAGTGATATTCTGGCACACATATTTCATCATGGATATGTCTGTTTTGTATTAAATTTTCATCTCCAAAATGATCTATTTATATGTGTGAATTATCAGACTGGAAAACCTCACACTTTAAATCTTTGATTTTCTTGCCTTGAGCAATAGCACAAATAATCTTTTATGTTTTAAAAGTACCTTCATTTATAGATGTCAATGAAAGTAGCAAAGTTTTGTTTTTAACTGTTTCTTTATTTCCAGTGCAGCAATAACTGTATCTATCTCTGTAGGTTTAATATATCTATGACAAAAGCAGATTAATAAGTAAAACAAACTATATATTATTTAAAATTTGAATATTTTCAAGCTGTAAAAATCATCACTTGCAATATATAAAAAAGCTAAATTGCTTCCTAATTGTGAAGGGAACTTTTTCCCCCAGTAAGAGTCACTGTTGACGATCCTTGGATTTGGTCAGACGTAAAAGACTATTACAAATTAAAATTCGCATTTAGGGAACAACAAGTGTTGTTACAAAATGTGGCCAAGTTTTGAAGAACAGGGGCAAACACAAGCAATATCAGCCACAATGGAGGCTGTGCAGGTGTTGCTCTTGTTTTTAGTACATTTATCTGGTCCAATGCTTTGTTGAACTGGGTTTTATATTTTGGCAGAGTTTTGCCCTCTTCTCGCATGAAGTTTATCTAAACAGATTTTAATACTCATTCCGTGAATTTCTGCATATTTGCCAGTATGGGTGACCACAGCGTACAGGCGTGTTGCACAGTGAGTGTGTAATAGAAATGGTACTCACTGATGGTTTGGGCTTTTCGTGGCAAGCATGGATGTCATTGCCTAGGCAGGCTCTGCCCTCAGCTAGCTGGGTGAGATCTGAGAAGAAACACTCCTGACCTATGACAAACCTAGCCTTCAGTAGTAAGTAAGGAGAAAAAAGAAAAAGGAAAAATTTTATGTTCTTTTAATATAAAAAAATGTCAATAGAATAAGTTAATATATTGCAGCAGGTGATCCTCCATGGCTAATTGTTTGACAACCCGTTTTTGCTCATTTATCATCTTACTAGACACTTGTTGCTATATGTTTTGTCTGAGCAGACCTCTACATGATAAAAGCTTGTCAGCTTGTCAGCTCTATCTTCCCATTTTCTGATGTTTTCAGACATAATTCATAAACTCAGAAGACATCATACTGGCAGAAAAGATAATATCAAGCTGAAAAGCCTTTCTGTCTCTTTTTTGTTTGTTTTTTCCCCTCTTCCTCTGCAGGACTAAGAAAATCAGTGCTGATAGGTGCTCTTCCATCTAAGGAGCACTTAGAAGATTACAGTACAGTAAGCTGACAGTTGTCTACATGATCTAAAGGAATTCTCTCTTTCACAGACATGCCATAGCTATTAACCAGTGCCAGAATACAGAACTTTTATGAGGTACTGCTTCACAGACATAGATAATTCTCTTAAAAACTCGTGAACTATAAAGCAGTGCTCTTTAGCACCTGATTAACAACACCATCTAAAAACATCACAGCCTTTGTCAAAAGTGTCCAAGAGTTACCACAATAGCAAAACTAGTCTGAGATAATAGTTCTTTAGTTTTAATTTAGATACCATGTAGAGGGTACTTGTAATCCTGAGCACCATTGCATAACACAATTTTCTGTCTATGTGTGCTATGTCTTAGAATCTGTAACCACAGACAAGTTATTATCTTTATGCTTTTGAAATTATTTTGGCTGCAGAATTAAGGGCAAATAATACTAGCACTAGAATTATTAAGATAGCTGGCCTACTTCAAGCCTTTTTCATAGAACGGTTTGAGTTGAAAGGAACCTTAAAATCCTATAGTATGACACCACTGCAATGGACAGGAACGCCTTCTGCTAAACCAGTTTTCTTAAAGCCCCATCCAGCCTGTCCTTGAACACTTCCAGGGACAGGCCATCCACAATATCTCTGGGCAGTCTGTTCCAGTGCCTCACCACTCTTGTAGTGAGGTATTTCCTTCTATATCTGATCTAAACCTAACTTCTTTCAGTGTAAAGACATTACCCCTCATCCTATTCCTACATGCCCCGGTATTGTTCCTCAGCACCAGGCAGTACATAATGCATAAAGATTACGTGGTTTTTTTGTTTAGCAGAATTATTCTTAATTTAGATAGAGTATGAGTCCAGTTCAAAGTTGTTTAATGTAAATGAGTGTCCAGAGTAGGTAAAATTATATTACACAGTGCCTGTAATATAGCAGTTTAAAGTAAAAAATCCCACTTTTACTGTTTAAGCAAATGAGTTGTGCTACTTCTGGAGGAGGGGAGAACAATAAATTACACCTGGCAGATTTAAGAAGCTGAGCTGTAGGTGGTGAGTGCAGCATCAACCACACAGATGGACACACTGATAAATGGAGTTAAGGACTGTACAATAAAAGCTGAAGCAGGGGTTGGGGAGCAGGGAAGTATCACTCACTCTAAAGCTGTGCTAAAGAGCAAAGAACATTTGTTAAAACGGATGACTGCAAGATTTTGTGCCATAAAGGGACTCTGAAGCAACCCTAAGTAACTTATGCAATTAAGGGATATTCAGATCCCTGAACATGAATACTTTGAATGTATTATTTGTAGAAGTGTCTTATTATTCCTCCCAGGTGTAATGAGGAACTCAGAATTTTTGAATACAATCTTGAGAGACATGTAGTTCCTTATGTCTCTCCTCAAGTTTTTCAGTTTTGGTTCAAAGTATGTTTCTTTAGTTACCTTCTGTACTTACTATACGGAAAGAAAAAATCCCCAAACATGTTGTTTTGAAATTGATCAATAACTGATATTTTCTACCTTTAATCCTACCTAAAGAGTTGAGTATAGAGAAGATAAATTTGAGTCACTGACAGGGCCAAATTTTAAAGGAAGAAAATTGAAATCCTTCTTTCAGATATTGATTACTGTGATGCTTGTAAATGGATTTTTCTTCCTTCTTTTCTGTCTTTATTTTTAAGCAGACACTATGACTGATCCTGCATGAGGGAAGAAAGAGCTGCAAGCGTGGGCAGCACGGGTGCAACTTGAACTTGTCAGACAATGAGAAAGATAGATTGCATGAGAATCACTCTGCAGGGTTCTGAATCTGATGAGTGGAATATCATTTTATTCTTATAGTGGTGAAAGAACATTTTTGTGGCAGCCAGTATTTTGAGCCAATAGGAAACGTAGCTATTTTCTAGTGAAAATTGTTCTGTAATTATGTTCAACATAAAATAGTGAATGTAGGAGTAGACATCCTCATAGTAATATTTGTCAAAATATTGTTACTATTTGTCTACTTTGGGTTGTAGAAGTGATTATTCGTTATTTGACTGTTTCATTTGTTTTAATTTGTTTTTTGTGTTTAAATTATTTTTATTCACTCTTTTTGTAAATCAGAAGCATTAAGATGCTCTTTAATGAAAACTGTGCCTTTAATTGGACTGTCAAATGCAGGTTACAGAAAACATCATATTATGGAAAACAGATTCTGAATTAATACCTTTGAATTCTCTCTCAATAGTAGATATATAATAATTGAAAAATTTAAACCATTACCTTACCTTGCAGTTTTGCAATTGCTAAACATGCTGATACAGAAGACTCCCGTTCAAGTGATGATGATCAAATGAAATTAATTGTGCTTTTTTTACTATTAGGGAATTTTGAATTCCTGTTCAGAAAACTACCAAGAATTTAAGATGTGACACAATACTCTGGTTATTAGATTTAGTTCTTAAAATTATGTCTATTGACTGAAGAGAACTATTTGCTGTCTTAAAAGAAGGTTTCTGATTTATTAAAGAATGTATAAGAGAAAAAAGAGATTACCTTTGCTTCTGTGTTATCTGTTTTAGAAAACGTTGAAAAATGTCTGCTTTCCTTTGGAACACAAATTGATGTCTTTTCCAATAGAACTAATACATAGTGAATATATTTGTATTCAAATAGGTAAACTCTGTAAACTGAGTGCACACAAAATCTATATAATGTTCTGTCTTTGCAAAGTAGAAAACGTTAGGTTTGAAATGTGTTTAGTAATTCTTTTGGCTTTATAAAATCAAAACAGTTCTGAGAAAAGGTAATAAATATCTCTAAGAAATCATTAAAACTGCATTTTGACAAGGTCAAGTACTTAGATTAGCATAAAAGAAGTTATGAGAGACATTTGCATATCTTGGTGATCAAAAGGTGAAGTCTAAGTTCATAAGTTAATATACACTATTAAAAACCTTTTAAAAATAATACATAAGTGCTTTACCAAAGTGTGTGTGTGTGTATGAATCTCAATTTCTTTTGTAATGTTGCATATATGTTATATCAACTAAAATGTGTATTACATTTTTTGAGGCTTCAGTTCTGGAATTACTTAAATTTGTGAGCATCCCGTGTAGTCACTGCAGCTATTCAGATCTTTGCAACTTTATTTCTATCAGTTTGTATTGTGAAAAATTTAACTATTGATTATTAGTGGGGTATGTCATGGAATGTTTAAGATTTTATAGATTAAAATAAAGGCTTTTTTTTTTATTAGTAATACTTAAGTAACTTTTGTAAGTTAGGAGGTCCTTAGTTTCTTACTATCTGTTGAATGAGTAAAAATGCACGTATCCACTGAAAGGGTAGAAGTCATGTTTAGGTCTGTTCTTATATGAAGTACAGGAAGTCGTCTAAAAACTTGAATTAGGAAAAAAGTAGGTGAGTTGATAAGGTTAAAAATTATGAAGTCAGTGTTAATTTTGTATAATCTCTAATATGTGAAAACAATATATAGTAAAGGAAGCATCTTTACCATTTAAATTATGATACATTTTCATACAGTTTCAAAATAATTGAGTTGAAAGACCTTTTTCTGTAACTTTACTGTTCTCCAGCTCCTATGTTAGAGGCCAAAATAACTGCTGAAGAGCCAAATTAGACATTCTGTGATAGGTGGATCATTCTGCCATGTGTAAACAAACACCTGCTTCATCCAAGGCTTCCTTCCAGTTTATGCTTAATTTGTGAAACTCTCATAATCTTTGCTCTCTGGACCACTTCATTCAAGTAGTTTTTAGAGGGCACAAACGCCCTGTAGGCAGAATACATGCTACCTAAAAATATAAAATTATTTATTGCCCAATGGGCACAATATTTAGCTGGGACTAATTTGCTGTTAGACTGTACTGATGGTGCTCTCCACCTCTTTCCAGATACTCAGCTGGTCTTTGCTGGCCAGAGAGTTCCAAGTATAATGTATTGGCTTCCATGGCTCATTGAAATGGACTGATCCTCAGTGTTGTTTAAACTTCTGTCTCTGTTTTTACTTTTATGATTTTATGAATTTCTATGTTTGTGGCTTGTTTTCCATCCACTCCTGACTGACCTTGTTCAACAATCTTTGTTCTGTCTGCAGTTTTACCTTTCTTACATTACATGGTTCCACACTACTTAATTTCTGGTAGTTCTTCCTCACAAGTTAGTAGTTTCCTCAGTAGTGTGTGCCAAGGTTATTCATCCATGCCATATTAAAACGTCACTCCTTAGGAGGAAGGCTAGGCACTTAGCTGTGAGTTAACTGGGAAATATATTCCATTCTTCCCTATTCTCTTGGTCTGAACTGCAGATACTTGTGGGGTGATGGAGTGTGCTTTACTGCTTCATTGACCAGCAATGCCTAGATTTCTTAGAGACAGTGAGATATGGTTTATGCTCAACTCTTACCTTTAGTGGGTGAGTCTGAAGTTTTGACAGTCTGTAGCTCAGGACTTCCAAGTGGGATTTGTGAAGTAGGTAGGAATAAAAGGCAAAACATTGACAGAAGTCATGTGGCAAATGCAAGTGTGGGGTAAAAGTGGTAAATACTAATTTGTTTAATAGTCTTTTTATCTAGGTATTGTTTATGCAAATGTGCCTCACTTGTTTCTCTTGAAGTAATTTTATCGATCTGCTGATTTAAACAGATACTGTGATAGAGTTTTTACAGATGTTAAGGGTCAGCTTGCATCTTTGTCTTTAGAAAAATCTGAGTGCATGGTTTCTGTGACAGAAAATGAACTCTTGTTATACACAGGATTGCTTTCCACATCCTTCCCATTTGCTAAGCAAAATCTGCTTCAGCTATATGTATGCGTCCATTTCTAGTTAAATATATAGGAAATGCATGGAACTATGTCTGATCTGTAGTAGGCGTATCAATAAATAATACTGGGCAGGAAATTCCACCTGCATGGGTCTCAGTAAACTTTCAGATGACACCAAGCTGTGTGGTGCTGTTGACACACCTGGAGGAAAGGGTGCATCCAGAAGGTCCTGGACAAGCTCAAGAAGTGGGCTCATGGCAATCTCATGAGGTTTAACAAGACCAAGTGGAAGGTGCTGCATCTGGGTCAGGGCAACCCCTGACATCAACACAGGCTGGGGATGAACAGGTTGAGAGCAGCCCTGCCCAGAAGGACTTGGGAATGCTGGGCATGAGCCAGCAATGTGCGCTTTCAGCCCGGAAATCTATCTGTATCCTGGGCTGCAACCAAAGCAGCATGGCCACTAGTTGAGGGAGGTGATTCTCCACCTCCACTCCATTCTTGTTAGGCCCCACATGGAGTGTTGCATCCAGCTGTGGGGCCTCCAGCATAAGAAGGATGTGAATGGGATGGAGCAGATGCAGAGGAGGGCTGCAAAGATACTCAGAGGGCTGGAGCACCTCTCCAGCAGAGACAGGCTGAGAGAGATGGGGGTTGTTCAGCCCGGGGAAGAGAAGGCTCTGGGGAGACCTTGTAGTATCCCCTAAAGGGGGCCTGCAAGAGGTCTGGAGAGGGAGTTTTTACAAGGACATTTAGTGATGGGACTGAAAAATAGTAAGTTTAGCTTAGATACTAGCAAAGAATTAATGACCGTGAGGGTAATGAGGCACTGGAACAGTTTGCCCAGAGCAGCTGGGGATGCCGCATCCCTGGCAGTGTTCAAGGCCAGGCTGGATGGGGCTCTGAGCAACCTGGTGTAGGGTAAGGTGTCCCTGCCCATGGCAGGGGGATTGGAATGAAGTGATCTTTAAGGTTCCTTCAAACCTGAAACATTCTATGATCCTATGATTTCTGTGTTGGGGTGCAGTCTTTATTTTTTTGTCTTACTAAAATGGTACACTTGCTAACTCATTCAGTCTACACTAAGTTTGATTATCAATAAATACAAATGTCTTACCAACAATGTTAATTTTTAAATTGCTAAGATATATTTTATTTTGATTCTCGCATCAGTTTTACTAATTTTTCTTCTATTTACCTCAGTTTAATTCAGTTATTAGTTTATTCAGATTGATTTTTCTTCTATTTGTTAGAAATAGTGCAAAGTAAAGAAAAAAGTGAAAGTAATATACACAGAAAGGCTGGCAGTAATGAGTTGAGAGGTTTTTGACATTTGAAAGAAAGATCTTAGTAATAAATTGACAACTGTAGTTTTCTTCCAAGAGGCTTCTACATGAAAAGGCAACTTTGAAGGAAATTCAGGCAACTCTAAAGAAAGCAATTTAGATTTTATGATGCAAGTGGTTTTTCTGTCAGATTATGTTAATCTGACATAGCCTGATTGTGTCCGCCAAAGGCCATGACAAAACATAATCAGGCAGACTCTCTAAATTGGAATAACTCTAAAATCTCCTAAGCATGCAAAGTAGTTATCAGAGAAGAGTTACCGGAGTTCTTTCAAAGATTAGTTTTTAGTAACTCAGACTTTTTTCAACCAGTTTGTATTTGAAAAAATGTGTTTGAAGATTATCAAATCTAGCTATAAAATACCATTTTTCAATTGAATTGGGCATTCATGCATTTCATAGATATCATTAAATATGTCATGCTGCCAAAGAGTTGCTTGAAGCTAAATTTTAAACGGGTTACATTAAGTATTCTCAAAGTATTTGCAGGCACAATCACTGTGTATACAGGAAGGTAAGTTTATGTATGCAAACAGGTACATAGGCTAGAGTAATTGGGCAGATTGGCTAATTATGTTTCTAGGCAGGCATGCACAGTTTGGTGTATGCAAATTAATGCAATCAGAAGCATTGCTGGTAAATTAAGCCCATATATTTAATTTTACACTTTAGGTGTCAACAATATCAGATAAGGCAGAGCTTGCATTGAGTAATAGTTACTTTGTTACAAGACAGGTACCAAAGCTTTTTCAGGAAATTTTTGGTGGAAGAGGTTGATTTTCTCATGACATCGTATTTGATGTGACAACATATTAACAAGTGCAAGAACATTTATAGTGATTGCAGTAGAATTGCAAAATTAAATGACAAAATTTAATTAGCTGCAAGTTGCAGTGATCTGGGTCTTCTTCTTGCATATTGAATTACAATAAATACAAGGAAGAAACGAGTGATTTATTAAAGTGAAATAACTGCCTTGTTTGCTATTTTTTGATGTCTTAACATTTTAAAATGTAAGTATATATTGCTTTATCTGCATTGCTCACATAATAACTAATTGTATATGTTACAATTTTGTGCCTATTTCAGGATATTGTTGATACACATCAATGATCATATCTCAAGATAATTTTTATTATCATAGTAGTTTCTCAGTTATTTCCATATCAATAGTTTGTATTGTGTGATCATTGCCCAGTTGTAAAAACATAACTCCAACACCTGGTTATGAAGAAATCAACAGAAACAAATCTGATGCAGTTAAATTATGGTGAAAGGAAAAGCTTGAGGACATAAGTAAAATGCGTTATTCAGGTATTTTTGAAATGCACGTATCTACCATAACTACCATTAAAAATATTTTTAATTGACTTTTCATATTTGCCTGTCAGTGACTGACAGCCAAAAAAAGCTGTTCTACAGCTTTAATAATACAGTCCACTTCCAGCATCATTGTACTAAAGCTTCTGAATAGATACCTATACAAACCGTTCCCCTGACCAGGTCTCTGGATTGATACCTTCAAAGTATCTTTTTTTTAACAATTTCTTCATCCTTCATCCTCATGCCATTCATTACAGTTTTGGAAAAATACAGATCTATCTGTTTTTTACAAAAATATTGTTAGTTATATAGAAGACAATTTTGGTAACAGTGATCTGCTGAAGGTCTCAGGGGAGTTCTGTGTAAAAGGGGAAATTTTACACTCTTCAGCTTAAATGAGTGCCCTAGGACAGTTTGCACTTAAAAGCCTAACAAAGCAGAAGTTAGTTGAGGAAGGTAATTTATCTGACTATATAAAGTATTTTCTGTTTTCTTATATCTCTCCACTCATCACAAAACTTCAATTTCTACATTCTGAGCTTGTTCTGGTTTCCATCATCCTTGTGATCCTTTCTGAGACACCTCTTTTCCTTCAGGTGATTTTAATTCTCTTCATCTAAAAGGAGGGTTTTTTTTTCCTTTCTCTGTCTTTTCTTGTCTTCATGAAGGGCATGCACAAGGGTGTATATATACTAAAAGACTAGGCATCACTAGTCCTTTCTTTGATATATTTTGGGCTTCTACACCAAGTCTCCCTATGTGTCTCACAAATTCTGCTTCCAGTCTGGGTTTTGCTGATGCCACTGAGCTTCTCTCTGTTGATGTCTGGAACTTTTGCAATTGATTTGTACAGCATTTTAAAGATACTGTATCTCTGGTAATCAGAAATTGCATCAAGTTGATAGTTGGGATGCTGGTCCTGTCAGTAGCCTGAGGCTACTGGGGCACTTCTGGATAATTGTGAGCTATAAAAGTAACAAGGAGTTAGAGAAAGATGCAGCCATCTATAATCTAATGATGCTGGAACTCATGTGAATGATTGGAAAACTCTGTCAAGTGAAAGGAGCAGCAATAGTCGCATTTTAACTATATATTATACATAGGCAAAAATAGTTAAGCTTTTTTTTTACTATAATAGAAATAAGATGATTTTTACTTTGTCTTCAAATTATGCAACTCATCAGAAAGGATTGTTACTTGTTAATTAAGGTGGTATGTTTGAATTGTTTCGTTTTTGGTACTTCCTGGTGGACATAAAAACTTCCTGTATTGATATTTTATTACTCATTATGCTACATATAACTAAAGCTGTTTCTGGATTTTTCAGTAGTAAATGTCAGCTTCTGCGTACAGCGTCTAAGATTCCTGTTTACACTGTAAAAAATCTGTGCAGTTCAGAATTTCATTACACAGTATAACCTGAATGTAAGCTTCTGTGGTTCCTGTAATTTTTTTTTTTTTTTTTTTTTTGTCTAAAAGACCACGTTTACAGCTAAAATTTTTCACATCATATAAACATTAGCATGGCTTGGAAATGGACTTTTGTATTTTGTCATCACCAGTTTACTGTTAGGTGAGTGCTTTTAGCCTTTTACTCTGCTCATTATAAAACCAGAGGATGAGGAGTTTATTTTCTCATATTTCTTTTTCTTTCTCCAGACAAGTTCTTTTCAAACAATGATTCATTACTAGCAAAAATAGTTCTTGATTATAAGTAGGTGAAAGAGTTGAAAGAGTTCTGAGAGAGTTCTGTTCCATTAAAGAAGATTTGATTTGAGATTTTATAAGTTTGAATATTTCTGTGTGTCCTGATATGTCATTGGTGTATTCTAAGTGTAGTCAATTTTAGGTTCGTCATCAAGATCCCAAGAATCAAAAACCCTGTTTAAAAATCATGCATTATTGTTTATTTTTTTTTAATTTATATGCAAGAAATAACTTCTTCATATATTTTTAGGTCATAAAGGAGCTGTTTCAGGATACAGTGGCTGCTAAATGTTTTCGTAGTAGAAAAAAAGTTGGAAAAATTAATGAATAAGAATTAATTGAAAGCTACAGAGGAAAAAGCATGCTTGTCTCAAGATGTCATATACCACAAACTGAAAGCTATAAAAGTATTGTGAGGAAGCATCAGTAACATCTTTTAGACTTTTAGAACCAGCATAGCCTTTTCCTAAATTGAAATAATCCATCTAGCTCTATATATGTTTATATGCTTGTGTAGATTGATTCTTTGCTCCAGTGGATTAACATGGTTTTTTTCCCTTTGAACTTTATCCTGAGTGTTGACTGAATTTTGCAAATTGTAAGCAGTGAAAAACAGTATTCAGAGTGGAGCAAACAGTAGGACCACCTGCTTGTTTCTATAGAAGCATTTATGATACAGTTCTCTAAAACCTTAATGTTGCCTCATAAAATACCAGTAGTGGTACAACAGTTCTATTCATACTGTTTAATAACAAAAAGAGTAAGTGCCACATAATTCCAGCATTTTTCACTGATCAATAAGTGTAACAGTGCCCAAAGCATCATCTTAATCATCTTTTTCTACTCATATGTTTTAGCAAGTGAATATGCAGGCATCAAGTATCACTACATTGAGTAAAGTACAAAGCTAAAGAAGTTTATGCGAAAGACATTGGCAGCTCTTTACGTAGAAGAAAACTTTGTCGTTTAAATTGTGTATGGCTTACTGTTTGTAAAGGCTCAGTAAAATACCCTGAACATGTTCAATTTTTACTACTGCTTATCAGAATTACATACTTTTTGTTTACTTACAGTATGAAAGAGGCTGGTTTAGGCCATAAACAGTGGAGGGGTGGTCCCATTTCATCAAACTGCAAGCAGTGTCCAGTAGTTTATACCAATCCTGTTTGTGGATCAGATGGTCACACATATTCTTCTCAGGTAAGAATTGAATAAAGAACTAAATTAATATTTCATTGTTCCAGTCAATTCCAGCTCTTGGAAAATAAAATAATGTATTGTAACACAAACCAATATTTATTTATTTTGGCTAAAATATGTATTACAGAATGCAACTTACCACAATTCCAGTGTTTTGCGTGATGTAAAAGCAAAATGGTAGCAAACCCTAAGCAGCATAAACCAGTAACACCCAGAGCAGCAGAGTGTAAGGGTGCTCCACAGTGTAACTGAGCACACTGAGTGTGTACACCATGGCAGGATTTTGAGTAAGCAAGAAAGTGTTGGGTGTCCCCAGGTGGGGATATGATAAGCATGTTAAGTCAGATTTTCCAGTTGAGCATTGGAGGTGTGCTTCAAATTCCAGACACTTAGACATAGATGTAACATACCAGAAAAAAAGTGTAATAGTGTAAGCAAATGTTGCATCTCTTTCCTTGCAACAGTGTATTATGAGTTTTAAGGTCATAATAAAATCTTAATTTTCTAGTCCTTAACCTCCTGTCTTTTCTGTCATACATATTTGGAGATAAAATAATAATTTTTGAATGTTGCTGTCAGTTTACCCGGTTATGTTTGGATGAAATATTTTGTGCTGCTCCTGCTGAAGTCCAAAAATCCTGGGACTGCATTAATACAGTGCAAAGATGAAATTGTGAGATGGAGGGACTTCATAATGCTAAAAACAGATTAATTTGTTTAGCATCCTTCATTAAAACTTTGAGCATAATAATGCTCAGACAATGCGAACAACGGAGTCTTCTTTAATAGAAAAAAGTGTGGGCTCTTGATAAACCCATTTTTCTCAGAAACAGCATGTAATTCAGTAGCATGAAAGGAGCTACTGTATTTTGTCTTACTGACACTGTGTCCTTACACTAACAAATTGTTTCATTAGTAGATAATATCCAGTGCTTCAAGAGAAGTATAATAATAGATTAAATTGATGGAGATGAAAAAGCTCTGTGTTTGTTACTTAAGAAGAAAAAAACCCATACTGCATTTTAAACAAAATACTTTAAGGATATTTTCCAGTATCTAAAGATTTTTAGAGTTTCCATAATTTTTTGTTTGTTTTTACATATTCACAAATTAATCACATCTGAAGTGGACACATCTGTAGTCGCATGCAAAGTTTATTAAAAAAAATTAGTTTCCAGGAGGGACTGGGTGTTGGACTGAACACCAGTTATCTTCTCCAAGGATATTTTATTCTTGGTAAAATAAAAACATCATCTTTAACTAGTGCTTCCTAAACCCTGACAATACTTAGGCTTTTATCCTAAATCTTACATTAAAAAATGTTTTTTCTACTAACTTGGATATTTAATTGTAGGGATTTGGTCTAGAATCCTAGTTTTTCTTTAAAGAAATCAATTAAAAAATTTCTAATGCTTACACAAGGTTATCTGAGGCCCTACAATTGAATTCTGGACTCTTTGGCGTAGCTAAAATATACTTCCTTTCATTGACACTATGATTTTAATTTAGGAATTTGAAAACTATTCTGATTTCCATTAACTGCAATCTCTTGCCTATGTTTTTTTATGCGCTAGAGGTGATGCTGTAATTTAGTATTTACTTTGCCTTACCATTCAAAGGTTCAGGCAGTCTTTAAGTCTCAAGTCCAGGCTGCACACAGATATAATACAGATGGTAGTCCCTACAATTTTGAAATTTAAATAGATGAGGTAGATAAGTTAATATAGTAAATACTGGACAAACAACTTCTTTATTTTTTAAATACTATATACTTCAGTTATTGCAATCTCTCCATATGTTCTTCTTAATGTAATGCAAAGTTCACCCCACTTTAATCTCATTGCCTATTTCCTGTTTTACCATATAGGAATGCTGTCTTCTAAATAGCTCCATAGGTAGAAGTGACCTTTCTGGCCTCTCATGGTCTGGTCTGGAGTAGGTGTACAAAAGTCTATAAATATTGATGAGATGCAGTTATATTTAATTCAGTTCATATGTTAAAAGTGCAGCTGTTCAAAGTGAATTATGAGAAATGAGTGGATTAAATAGACACACTGCGCTCCTATTCCAGTGCTGCAGTCAGTGCAGCAGTACATGTTATCCAACCTCAATATCCCTTACATGCAAACAATGCAGAAGTAACATGTCATAAGAGATATTCTGCAGGGGTGTGCTTTTGTCTTGCACTACCTTGTAATGGTAGATTTCAAATCTCAGCTTATGGAAGAAAAATGCTAAAAATGTTTATTGCCACAGAAATATCTATATTATCCTAGAAATATTTATTTTTACTTATTTTCAGTGATGTGAGGATTTCATATTTTTTGCTGCCAGTTGCATCTTTGCTGCAGGTTGTTTCAAGAGCAATGTTTTTAAAAATTGACTAAAGACAAATATTTATGTTCCTCTACTCCAGGCAAACTTGGTTTCATTGAGTCATCAAGCTCCAGTAGGACTTTATACAGCACTTTTCTTGTATTTAGAAAGCATTCATCAATAGCGCTGGAAAATTGTATAGTACATTTTCTGAAAATAAGTAATTAAATAGTATTGTAGAACACAGCTAGGCAGTTGACATTTGTCAGATGGATGTTCTTTTGGGAGTATATCCTTGCTTTTCAGGACAAGCCCATTAAATGCTTGAATTAAGTTATGAAACTAGCTATTTCATACATGTTTTTTGCTTTGGAAAGTAAACAGGCAAAAAAAGATGATACAGTAGGTGGGCAATCTAGAAAGAAAAGTTATCTCCTAAATTGAGCTTTTTCCAGAGTCAGGTAAGTATATTTTGTTTCCTGCTCAATTTTGCAGTCCGGGTTAGGTTTATTGTTTTCTCAGCTCACAATTAGTCTCATGAAGTCAGTGTGAAAGAAAAGTAGCAGGCGTAAGATATTTGTTACTGGCATTACAAGAATGTTGAAACAAAAATATTACATGCTCAAATGTTGAGTAATCAAAGTGAACATGAATCATTGTGCAAGAAGAAATTCAGTATAAAAAGATCCTGCCGTTTCCTTGGCATGGTGGTGGTACAATTTTTACTTTATGGCCTTTAAATAATATGGCATGGGTTCTACACTTTGTCTGTTTTTACCTTCTGCATTTCTCTAAACTTTGGCACTTGAAAGTGCACTATGCGTTTCTACACTAAGAATTCTCAAGTAGTGCTGTCTCATAAGGCTTTAGTACCCCTGTATACTTGACATTCTCCATGAAAAACACAGCCTATTCTTAGCTTCATCTTTCCTGGGATTAATAGAGAAATAAAAAGGCATGAAGTGCAGCTTAGATGGGTTGTTTTGAGGCAGCAACCCAGCTGCTGCCATTCTTTCACCCAGAGAGGCAACTCACTGCTGTGCAGCACCCTCTGTAGAGCTGGTGTAACTGGGATGAGATGGTGATGCTCAGGCTTGGATGCTTCTGTTGGAACAATTCTCCCATATTGCACTGTATTGTAATTGGACTTTCAGAAAAATGGCCAAGAGGAGAGAAAAATACAGTCATGCAGATGAATCTTTTTTTGAGTGGATTTCACATATTTGCAGAGATTTCAGCTCTGGTATTTGGTATAATACCAAATTATAGGCTGAAAGTTTCTCTCTTAAGTTGAATGCAGTTGGCAGTTAGTCCCACTTCAACAAAATCTAAGCTTAAATAAGATGAATGAACAGTGCTTGCAGTAATTTGAAAACACAGAAGAAATAACTTAATCTTTAAATTATGGCCATTGCCCCACATTTTTATGCCAGAATCGCTTAGGCAGTTCTATTGTTAGCAACAGTTTGCTCAAGATGGCTTCGTATTGATAGTGAATTTTTTATGGCATATATTCTCTCCTGCCTATGAAAGCTTCATGTTATTGATGACAACCCTGTATGTATAAATAGCAATAAAAATTATGTTTTTCAAAAGTAGTTGGTCTAAACTAGCTTCTCAGATTAAGATGCAAACTGTATAGAAAAATAGTCAAGAAAGAGGATAAAAATCTTGAAAGGCTCCACAGATAGACAGGTATATGGATTTAGATCTTTTTAATATTCAAATACTTCCTTCAGTCTGCCAAATTACAATCCCTTTCTCTGAGGAGGTTTGAAAGAGCTGGGGAGAAAATTGCACTGTGTGAAGGACTGAGTTTAATACTCCATTCAAGTTTTGTTTATCTTTTTGCATGTATCTGAAATAGATTTTTATTCTCGGGGCATCCCATGTTTAACATTTTTCTTTTTAAAATCACTGCTATCTTTATTCATTTCAGGTATTTTTAAAATTTTAATTCAATAATCTGCATCTCTTAGCAGTGTGTCTGGTATAAGACAGCATGTTGGGAAGAAACATGAAAAATACATATTGGCATTTTTAAGCTTTGTTGTTATTTTAAGGATTTTGATTTTGTATAAGTTAAATTGATTTAAATGTATTAATTAGTGTATTGTGAACTTTCAGGTCACATGCCTGAGCTGTTGAAAGGAGAGATTCAGGAGAGATTGCTAGAAATAGAATTGCTATTACAAAATAGATGTTTTGTAATAGTAAATGAAAGTATTTTTCACAAGCCTGAATCAATGTATGTCAGTCTTACTTCTTAAATTGGGCTAATCCACTATGCCTTTCCATTTTTATCTGCCTTGTTACTAAGCAATCTGCTGTAGACTTAACTGTCAGTTGAAATGTAGCCAAAAATAATAATGTTAAATCATTGCTTGCCACATTTAGTAATAAAATCATGTAATCTTTCTGAAATAAATTCTTTGACAGGATACAGGTCTTATACCTTTGCAGCTGGAAGAAGCAGCCTCTTCCAGGTGCTCTACCAGCACTGATTCATTTTTCTACTAAAAGTAGATTTTGTCAAAAGGGGCATCTCAAGATTTGTGTCTCTAGCCCAAACAACACCTAGCCAAAATCACCGCACTCTTAGTAGAAAAATTAAAAACTTCTGCAGACCAAATCTGGATTTTTCTGTTACAATTAACTTGTGGCTGAGATACACTGACAAATAAAAAAAAATGGTTGGTAAATGGGGTGGGGGTAAAACCAACCCCAACAAAAAGCCAACAAACCACTGCCAGTCCTTCTTCTGCCGCATTCTCGCCCCTTAAGAAACCCCTCAAAGAAAGAAAACCCTGAAACTTTACTTGGATGAGACTGATGAATAGACAGTCACAAAAATAAAATGTATCATGGTAGGTTAATCCTGGAGTATACTTTGGGTCTTTACAGAAATAGTAGAAACTGGTTGTTAATTGTGTGAGAATGGCTGAAGCTGGAAAATCAGACATGGATGGGTTTTGCCAGCAAGGCCTGAAATTTTATCTCGAACCTTTATATTGATAGGATGTGGTATTCAAAAAAAAAAAAAAAGGCAGAGAAATACTGTAAGGGTAACTAACTTTGTTTAATCCAGATTATCAAATTGGCTGTTGTACTAAAGATTCCAAATTACATCAAATTATACATACCTGATCTCATCTTTATCTACTACGTTTAAAATAAATAGCTTGTAAAGCTATAGAGAAAGAAGACAATAGCTTAGATAACAAAATGCTTTACAGAAACTTTGTTATTTTGAAATTTTAAGCAATTCAGTATTTCTTAGACTAGGATGATGTATTTATACAAGCAAGAATTAAATTTTATTCCATTTTTCATTTCCAGAATATAATATTTGTTTAATATAAAATTACATATTGAATTTGCATTAAGAGATACCTAAACCTTAATAAAGTTTGCTTCAATAAAAATAAAAAAAAAATACGACTTCATGGACTGGAAAATATTTTCCAAAGGCTTCATCTGTGTAATTGCTTTAAGTGGAGGTCCACTTCAGAATGGATGAGATGCTGACCAAGAGCTTAAGGGTCAGGATTAAAGGGAGACAGTGACAGGTGACATTAAAGTGGGGGGCTGCTACAGGCCACCCCATCAGGAAAAAACAAGTGCATGAGGGCTTCTATAGGCAGAAAGGAGCAGCCTCAGTTTCACAAGCTCTGGTCCTCATGGGGGACTTCAGCTGCCCTCTTGGAGGGCATAAGCATTCCAGGGGGTTCCTGGAATGCATTCATGAGAAATTCCATCTCCAAGTGATAGAGGAGCCAAGAAGGGGGACATACAAGGCAGCTGGAGGGAGACTTTCTGCAAGTGCGTGTATTGATAGGATAAGGGAGAACAGTTTTAAACAGATCATGAGTAGATTTAGGTTATATATTAGGAAGAAATTCTTTGCTATATAGGTGATGGGTTGCTAGCACAGGTTTCCCAGAGATGTTGTAGATGCCCCATCCCTGGAAGTGTTCAAGGCCAGCTTGTAAGGGGCTTTGAGAAAAGTAGATTTATTTGCTCATGGCTGGAGAGTCTGAACTAGATGATCTCTAATGTCCTCCCAACCCTCAAACTTGGAGTCATACTGTCATTCTGTGTGTGATTTTTTAAAAATAGTTTTATGTTTTTTCTAGAATAGAAAGCATCTAGGCTGTAAGGAAAAATTAATAAAAGGTAAGTGAAAGAAGTATCAGTGTTTATTAAAGAAGTTTCCTGTCACAGCAGTAGGATACAGATACAAAATTGTAAACGTAAATTTGTGTGTTAACTGTCAAATGGGACAGCTAGTAAAACAAGAGGAGTCACATTTCTGAAGGTGAAGTGGAGATTATAGTTAAATATTCAGATTTCTTAAACTTTAGATTGCATTGGCAACATACATACTTATGTGGAGAACAGTCTTTCTCTGAGAGGTTTAACCATCAGAAGTTAATATTTTGAAAATAGTATTAGAAGTATTGTAACTAGAATTACAACTAAAATAGCGCACAGCAATTATTTTCCAGAAAAATGTGTCCACATCATATGCAGGCAGAAATGCACAGGAGCTGAACACAGGAACTTGCATAGTTAGCCTTGTGGAGCAGAAACCAGTTCTGTAAAGAAACCAACAGAGAGAAGGGTCTGAGTGTTGAGACACTTCATAATGTTCTTATGTTTTGTAGTTGCTTGAAACATTAAGGCACTGAGAAAATAGTGTAGAAACTAGAGATGAGCTGTGTCAGTTGCAAGGAGGAGATCAGGAGACACAATTACCTCAGATTTACCAAGTGGAAGCTCATGAAAACATGGTTTCAGTAGAAGATAAGGATGGTAATAATTCAATAGATAGGTGGGTTTAGAAGATTTTTATGATGTTGGGAGGCTACTCTTCAGGCATTTATTTCTAAAACATGGAAAAGAAGCTTTAGATAGGGAGAGAGAATGGTTAAAGATGACATGAAGTGAAATAATGTCAACCTAGGGGAACGGATTTTGACAGTTTATAGTAACAATCTATAAGAAGAATGGGGTTAAAGAAGTTGAGATGGAAACAAGCAAATGGCAAATGGAAACTGGCTCAGATCTTGGCCCACTAAAAGCGTTCTGTAGCAATTAGCTACAGAACTGCAAATAAAGTGAAAATTACTAAAAAACATAATCATTCAAAATAAAATTTTTAAAACATGTAATTAAATGTAGTAATGTTTGCATTTAGAAAGAAGCTGAAATACTGTGATATTTAGGTTTCAGACACCGTAACAGGGATTTAGACCAGCAATGCTATAGTGCTATAAACTAGTCATGTTGGCCTAATTTCTTTTTTTGTCAGATTCCAATGAGGAAAAATGTCTGTAACGTTAAAGAATCATCTTCCAAGTCCCACGTTTTTGATTTTTTTTTTTAATTTGTAGTTCCTGCAAGCTCACAATGATATATTATAAATTTGAACTAATTGCTACTTGGATATTTAATTGAAAACAAATTCAGACGTATAACTGATGATCAGAGGTAGATCCTCTGCATCATAGTAATGTGTCAACAACAGAAAAAAAAAGTAACATCTTAGGCCACCATGGACTTATCAGAAAAGAAAACTTTGCACTGATGTAGCAAAATCTGTCACTCTGGCTCTTCATTCAAAACGTAACATACGAAAACTTGGCTTTTTGTTGTCCTGGTTTTAATTCCTATGGATTTATCACAGAGCAAGGAAAATTTTTGCATGTTTTAGAAATAAAGTACTAACAGGACAAAGGGGAAAGATTTAGGCACAGTTCTGTGTGCCTCTACACAAGACATACCTCTTTAAGCTCAGGAAGACATATGTGCTCTAGTGAAAAACAGTCATGCTTTGGAATGTTAATTCCCACTTGTACAACATTGTGTTTCTTTCCTGACGGGGCGAAAACTAGTATGAATGTGGAATTTCATAAATATTTTTGTCACTGATAGCACATGGGGCCTTGTATTTTGGACTGTTTAATAAATTAAATCTACCACTTGGAGTTCAAATGACTATTAGCATGCATTTTTAGGTGAACAAAAAAGCAGAGCTATACAGGCAATACGCTAATAAGAAAACTGAAAGTGCCTAGGTGTTTCACCTATTTGTAACTAACTATGTAGAATTTATTTTTCCTTTTTTTTCCTTTCTCTTCTTTTTTTTTTTTTTTTTTTTTCCCCTCCTTTTTTACTACAGTTGACAAAGAATAGTTTAAATGTCTTTGAAACTTTTATGGGTTAACCCAGTATGGACTGTGTAGGTCTCAGTGCATTGCTTTTAGTACTTTTATTATTTTTCCTGTAATTGAAATGAGCATGCCCTTTAGATGCTATTTTAGCTCAGATACAACTTTATAAATATTTCAACTTAGATATAATTGGATAAATTGCACTTGTTCAATTAGCAATGCAATCAGCCAGCATGGGTTAGGAAGTCATATCACATTAAAAATAGAGTGATAATGCATGTTAATTAGGAATAACCAAATAGTTTTAACAAAAAAATTCCATAGTTTTAGAAGCCATTTGTGTCTTGTTATGAGGTCTTACAGCTTTGCCATTACTTCTGTTTTACTATTGCCATTATTCAGATATTTGTATGCCAGATGAAAATCAGTGAAAAGCTTTACTAGATGATTTTTGAACCAATATAGTCAGCTATTTTTAAGATGGTTATGTAGGAGAATGAAATGGTTTTTTTCACCTTTAAAATTTTTCTTTGAATGTTAATTCGTTTCAAATTTGTAGTGGGAACTTTAAAATGTAAAGTTAGTTTTATCTAAGCAGTATTTATTTCTCAGTCTCACAAGAAAATTTATCCAAATTGCAAAATACTGAATGCCAGCAATGGGGTACACCAAGGATCTTGCATACACACGGTGTTGAGTCACATTCTGAGCATCTCTAGCTTGTGTGGGATAAATATGATGGAGAAGTTTGAAACAAGGAACCTGATGAAGTGCTGAGGTTTGGGCTATACAGATAAGAGCTCTGAATAAGAGCCAGAATTTATGGATTTAAGTATATGCTTATATATCAGAAAGAGGGATTTTTTTGTGTATATGTTAAGTATGCTTACAAGAAGCTTTTAGTAAATTTTCAGATTGCATCAATGTTTATATTTTTGGATGAGTTAAGAGCATGATATAATGTGTAACACAGTTATATTGTTTTACCCCTTTAGTGAATAAATTTTTAAAAACACAATAATTTTATTTTATTTGAGGTATCTTTTTACACAATTTATTGTATTCAAGGAATATTGAAATATTTGGATGTGAGGAAATATATTACATTTTTTACACAAATACTAAAAGCATTATTATTAATTATTCTTAATTTACTAGAAATAGTGTATTTCAAGTAGGGATTTGCCATTAACTAAGCTTTGTGTTCTTACTTGATGGTATAAAACATTAGTTAGCCTGTTTGCGGTATGTATAGAATAAGGTAGTGAGGTACGTATTTTCCAAACTGAGTAGGTGTCTAAAAATTCAGACAGCTGATTTTAAAAGCAGATAAATTCTTCAAAGGATTTGCAGAATCTCCTAAGAGCCTCTAAGTAGGAAGGCAAAGATAAGTAGGTGCCTAATTTAAATAATCCCAGTAGGCATCTATCAGCATGTTTCTGTTACTTAGTATGTGTTCTAGGGTGTCCGAGAAAGATTGAATATCTAGTTGACCTGATGTCGATGATTTCAAGTTTTTAATTTTATACTATTTCACTGCAGAGCGCTGAAGAAAACAGGCAAGAGCTCTTAAACATGGACGGGAAGAAAACTCTGCATTTAGGTTTTCATTTTGTCATGAAAATAGCATTCTGTAATTCATACCTTCATAAACAATGTATCATCAGTTGTCTTTCAATCACAAAAGGTTTTCTTTGCTTGGAGTCTTGGTTCAATAGACACATTTCCTGTTTTTCTCTGATCAAAATGCTAGTTGTGTGTCTTTATGGTTAATATATTCAACAATTGTTTTCATTTTAAATAGTAGTACTTGTTTGCTGAAAAGCTTTTTATCCAGACTCCTATTTTTTAGGTGAGTAATACACATGCTTAGCAGGTTACTGATGAGATAAAAAGGCATCTGTAGATCTGTTGATGCTTCATGGATCGATTTGCACGTTAATTTTTCTTTTCTTAAGCTTGAGTTAGTTGAAAAGGTGGTCTCTTGGCATTATGCCTAGCTGTATTTGGCTTGAAATTCTATACCTTCTTGGCTGCTTTCTGTAAAGAAATTCAAAATTACATAAAATTTTCAAAATTAGGTTTACCACATCACTAATTTTGGCCGTATTTTCACCGTCGTTTTAAGCCAGCCTAAAGTGATTGCATGGAGCAATCTTTTACTTCTCTTCCACGTTCTGTATCAGGTAGTGGTCTGTGTTGAAGTGGACCTGGAACACACCTGATCAGCACTCACCCTACCTTCCCTGCCCCCCTATGTTTGTGGCAGGAACTACCTTTGTCTAAAAAGTAATTTACTAAATGCTCAGTATTATGGTGTTCTAGAAAAGATTTCTGTAAGTATCAGTACCTCAGCAGATGAAATTATCTGAAAGATTCTTAACACTGAATTCACACTTTTTCCAATATTACAGATACACTTCTGTTTAGAAAAGGGTGTGTTGATAAATCTGGCCAAACTTCAGTCTTTCAGTGTGAAGGGCTTAAAGCACATAATCGATACAGTATTCACTGGACATCTAGATGAATACCCTGTCAGCTAATTTCTGCTGACTTGTGTGCTGTAGGAGTGTACCTGCTTCCAGCTGCCCAGGATGAATATAGATGGACAAGAGGGTTTGGAGGGGAGTGTCTGCAGTTTGTACCTCAAGGCTTCTGTCCTTTACTTGCAGAGAACTCACAGGTATCCTCATTACTAAGCTTGAGTTAGTTTTGTTTAAAAGCCAATAGGTATTCCTTGCAAGACAGTACTGTTGTGGAAAAACGTTACCTTGCACTGAGGTTGTAGCATTGTCAAAAAGAACAGAATTAAGTCTATGAGAAAAAGTAGATTGATAAAATGATAGGACATGCCAGAGTCAATGCTATACAAGGACTTTATATTTTTTTTTTGTGTAGACTTATAATGCAATCCTAATTCTGTTGCTTTCTTCCAGGGAGCTTTTCACTCATGTAACACACAGAATGGACATACCTCCCTTGTATCTAATCAGGAAATTGTTGTCAGTTACATCTTTTACATCTTTTTACATCTTATACACTCTTACATCTTTTATTATACAGTAGCCAGACAGTTAAACTAAATTTCTCATCTACTTTAATATGTCTTTATTCCCTGTACATTTTGAGAAGTCTGCAAATAGCAATTAATTTACAGCTGTCTCACACATTGTCCCTCTGTGTGATATGTCTTTTTGCAGATAGATGATTGTTCTGCAGATGAAAGCAAATAAATTATATGTGAGATGTGGATATCCAATTCAAGGATTTTTTTGTTCGTATTTCACATTGCAAAGCATTTATATATTCAACTAATTTTTGTTTTAGTTTATCTAAAAATATTTACCATGGTCGCAAATCGTATGTCAGGTTTCAAGAGCTCAGGAGAGCACAAATACACTCAGTACCAAACAGAACTTTGCTGAAATTATCTAAGATCAATAAACCAGTACAAGCATTACTTTTCTTTCCTTTCATGCCATCTCCCTAGTTCATTCATTGCACATCTTTCAAACTCTTCAGTAAATGAGTAAGATTTATGCAAGCAATAATCTCTTGACACTGGCTCATTCCTGGGGCGGGTCTGTACTGTACTTCCCAACTGAATAAGCTTGATGTCATCTGATCCACCCATGTCCTGAGAGCAAGATAAGCTAGCAGGTGTAATTCCTGACAGATTTATCTAAGCCTGGTTGTAAAGACAATTATTCAGATTCAAAAATCTTCTCGAATGATTTGTTTTAAGATGTCACTACCCTGCTTAAAAAGTCTGCCTAGTATCTAACTTATTACTGCTCTGCAGCAATTTTAGACAATTACTTCTTGTAACATTTATCGTGGTATACTTTTCAGGTACCTTTCAGATGTCTTTTGCCTATTTGACAGCTGTTATGTGAATCATCTTTTCTTAAGACCCAGTCCTTCAGCCTCTTTTTGGTGACTATTTTCTAGGTTTTTTATTCCTGTTACTCCTTTTTCATTTAATTCCTGTCTTATTTGAAACCTTGTCACAAGCTGTGCAGTGCTGCCAGAGCTATGTGAAATTATCTTACATGTTTTGTAGGTTGCACTAGCATTTATATATCCTGGTATAATGTTTTTAAACATCACTCAATTGTTCTTGATGCTCACTAGACTTCTGTTTTTCCTTTCGAATGGATGTCTAGCCAGTTGCTCCAGCTTGTTGTTAATATCTTGATTATTTTGTCTACGTAGCATAGCAATTTTCTGGTTTGAATTACATTATATTTTAGCCTATTTTAATATTATGAATATTTTTATTATATTTCTATCTTCTGAAACTCTTCCATGTTTAATAGGATATCATTTATCTCATCTTCCAACCCTCTAGAATCATAGAATAGATAGAGTTGGAAGGGACCCACAAGAATCGTCGTGTCCAATTCTTGGCCTTCAAAAGACATCCTCGAGAGTCACACCATGTGCCTGAGAGCCTTCTTGAACTCTGTCAGGCTTGGTGCTGTGATCACTTCTCTGGGGAGCCTGTTCCAGTGCCCAACCAGCCTTTGGGTGAAGAACCTTGTCCTAATATCCAACCTAAACCTCTCCTAACACAACACAGACCATTCCCTTGAGTCCTGTCACTGGTCACCACAGAGGAGAGAACAGTGCCTGCCTATCCTTTTTCCCTCATGAGGAAGTTGTAACTGTAATGAGGTCTCCCCTCAGTCTTCTCCAGGCTGAACAGACCAAGTGACCACAGCCGTTCCTCATATGGCTTCCCCTCAAGGCCCTTCACCATCTTTGTGACTCTCCTTTGAGAGGCTTTTGACAAGCTTAATATCTTTTTTATGTTGTGGCACCCAAAACTGCCCCTAGCACTCGAGGTGAGGCTGCCCCAGAGCAGAACAGAGCAGGACAGTCCCCTCCTTGCCCAGCTGGTGATGCTCTGCCTGATGCCTGCCAAGGCACGCTTGGCCCTCCTGGCTGCCAGGGCACAATGACTCAAATTTAACTTGCCATCAGCCAGGACCTAGTTTCCTTTCCATGGCACTGCTTTCCAGCATTTCATTCCCCAGTTCATCTGTACATCCAGGGTTGCCCCCCACCCCCATTCTAGCTGCAGAATCTGGTACTTTTCTTTGTTGATCTTCATACAGTTGGTGATTGCCCACCCCTTTTTATTTGTCCAGATTTCTCTGCAGGACCTCTCTGCCTTGGAGGAGGTCAACAGCTCCTCCCAACTGAGTATCATTGGCCAAACTTACTTCATATGCTTTCGAGTTCTGCATCCAAGTTGTTTAGGAGGACCTTGAAGAGCACTGGCCCTGCAGTGGAGCTGTGTGGAACCCCAGTAGTAGCTGGTCGCCAGCCAGATGTACCCCACAGTGCTTTGTGCACAGGTGAGCCCAGTGCTCACCCATGGCATGATGGGTTTATTCTGCTGTCTACTGGACAGTTTATCCAGAAGGGCCCTGTGAGAGACAGTATTGAAAGCATTACTGAAATCCAAAAAGATTATATTGGTCAGCTAGGTGGGTGACTTTGTTGTCAAAGGAAATTGTCAAGTTGGACTTCATCCTTATTAAGCTGTCCTGGCTGTGACCAATGACGGCCTTCACGTCTTCCTGTAACTCCCAGAATAATCCTCTCCATAAATTTACCAGGCATGGAAGTGGGACTGGGTCAGCATTTACCAGCTTCCTGTTAATTCTCCAGTTTCCCAAGAGCACTGAAAGGTTGTGGAGAGAGATCTGGTTAAGAAATCAGGCAGCTTTTTGAGCACTACCCTGGCATGAATCCCTTCACACCACCTCTCCTTTTTGACCACTATTTCTCATTGTGTCCTCATAGCATGCATGTCAGTGATTTCTTTTTCTGTGGAATTTTTCAGGTATGTTGCTTGCTTTTCTACAGTTTAATACTGAAGGAAGTTTGACCTACCTTTATTTAATTGAGCCGTCTTTACAGTATCCTAGCGCACTGTTAATTTGGGGAATGATGTCAAGAGGTTTGAACCAGAGTTCTGTTACTGGTGTCGTTAGCTGCTAATAGGAAATTGTCAGAACTGCCTTGATTCATTACCAGGTTATGCAAGCACCATGATGTCACCTGGTTTCTGAAAACAATGAATATATCTCTTCTGCCTGCCTGTCCTTAAAATGAGTTCAGTGAGAGTAAAGTTTTATCATACCTGGGAATGGGAGTACTGATTTGGAAGTGTTGTGTGCTGACCTTGCACTCAGTATTTAATGTATCTCTGCCTGTGCCAGGTGTTGAGCATTAAGGTTTTTTTAGCATTTAAAAGGATAGTGTTATTTGGAGATAGGACTGAGTAGACAACTTCAAAGAAAAATAAATCAAAAAGACTAAACTTGGAACTCATGATGCTAGCTGAAGAACCTATGAAGTATTTGCTAGTCTCTTCAGCAACATTTGAGTGAATCAAAGTTAGAAGCAGTGGAGTCTGTAAAAAATAATCTCTCAAAGAAAGGATTAAAGAAATCTTCAGAAATTAAATAAAAGTATTACTTTTTTTTTTCTTCACTCTTCACACTCTGTTTCTCAGTAAATCAAACCTGGAATGGGTTTATGCGTCAAATATTAAGTGGTGGTCTCGCCAAGTGGAGTAATCAAAGCCTAAAGCACAACTATCAGTAGGTTTGAATCCTTAAACTACTAAGTTTAAATAATAAAAACTCTCAGATCTTAAAAAAGGAAAGACATCTCTTTTTACCGAGACAAGTATTAAATTTGAGTGATATAATCCATTCCACAAACTCCAGATATTGGTTTGAGCATTAAAATATGAATTAAGTCATGTACTTTCTGGAGAGAAGGCTAGTGAGCATCATAGTAATGCAAGCACTCTCCTTTACAGCCAGGATAATTGAGATGGAAAAAGTATTCAGTTGTTTCAAAATCAGCATGGGCAGGTGTTTGCTTTGCTTCTATTTTCTATTCCTTTATGGGATGGGATATTAGTGCTGTATAGCTTTCAGTTATGTTGGGGTTTTCTTGGGAGAATTAAAAGGTTCTATTAGTTTCATTTTCCTTTAACCATGCCTTTTTGGCAAAAGGTGATGCATTCAAAAGTGAAGTACAATGATGACTTTATTTAAGTACACAAAATTTTAAGTATTAATTTCTGTCTTTTTAGTACTGGCATTGGTGCAAAAATGTACAGTTTTGATACAGTGATGCACTTCAGGTTATGCAAGATACAGAACTTCATGAAAGTGTGACAAGTCTAGAAGTCTGCTTAAAAAGTTGATAAAGTTCTGTAAACTCACAGCGCTTACATCTGCATACTAGTAGAAACTTCAAGTGCAGTTTTTCAGGAGGCTCCTTGATTCTTACATAGCTACAGTGCTCCCACCCCTTGCATATTTTTAGGAGAGGGAAAATTTTTGACTTTAGCATTCTCTGGAAATCCTGCGAATCATGTAATGGAACTGCTTTACAGTGAAGTTACATACCCCAGCAAAATATGACTTGAGGAATAGGAGACAAACTCTGTTGAGATTGTTCTGAAGTGTTGTGATACATAGAAAACACTTAATATTTTTATTTGTTACTTGAACTGGTTTTCAGACTCATATGCTTCTGTGTCCTTTACCTATTTAATGAGACGTTTGGCATTTTTTTTTCAAATATGAAGTGTTCTCCATAACAATCTTTCTTTCTCTTTTTGAAAAAGATCTTTGTAGGTGCTTCTCCCCCCTTGATTTTTTGTTTGTTTTTTCTGATAATACATTGACAAAACATCCCAGAGAAAGTTCTCTATGCAGACTGTTTTACTGGAAGAAAAGTTCTGCTTTTCAGCAAGAGTGACAATGTTTACAATGATATTATTTTCTCTATATGTGTTTTTTTAATTACGTTATTTTTATATGCTTGAAACAACAATTTTGTTTCTCAGCTATAGTTAGCTTCTATGTGGTTTCTAGATTGGAGCTGTAAGTACACAGATCAGAATCTCAGAAATTAATCTGTTTCTGTATCAGGAAAGATAGTTACTATGCAGGACTACATTAGGCACGGCTTTTCATTTTATTCATTAATGCTTTTTTACCAGGATACTATCATCTTAAAGATAGAAATTCAGTATAAATTCTATAAAAACGGACTGTTTATTGCTTCATATCAATAATGAATGTTGTTGCTGTGTTTATTTGCTCATAGAATACAGATAAAACCAATGCAGTCTGCTTCCATTTAGCATGGATATTCAAATCAGTCTCACACCACAAGTGCATTGATGCTTAATTGAGTCTGAAACTGTAACTAGGTTAGGAACCAAAAACTTTGTACCTTTCTTTAATCTGATTTTTGTTAAGAAAGTAGCATATACTGCAGAACGCTTTTCTTTGCACCTGTATGCAAAGATTTAAGCATTTAATGAAAGATTGCTTCAAATTTCTTAGAACTAGATTTTTTTTTAATAAGATATGTTTATATTAATGATAGTCATTCTGTCTCCTTACAGTGCAAATTAGACTATCAAGCCTGTGTCTCAGGAAAACAAATTTCAGTGAAATGTGAAGGACGTTGCCCTTGCCCTTCTGACAAATCCACAAATGCAGGCAGAAATGACAGGAGAGGTGAGTGATGGTAATTCGTGTAATATTTTTAATACTCATTTCCAGAAGGAAGGAAGATTTTTCACACAGAATATTACAGTTATCAGAAACACTCATTATTCTTGAATAAAACCAGCTTTATTTTGTTCAAGGTTGTTTCTTTGCCAAGGGTTTTGAAATTGTACCTGCAGTAAAATATCATGATATTTTTCCAGTGAGCTATTGTAGTATGAGTTACTGCTGTTCTTCTTTTCATTTGCTCTTTAATACTCCTTGAGACGCTTATAAGTGTATTTAGGACAAGAAATTAATTCCTTGCTCCTCAGTGTTTTCAGTTGAATATTCAACTGAGTATTTCCATCAAGGTGTGATGGAAAGGAAGGAAACTTCGATGTCTTTGTTGGTCATAGGAGCAAGCAGTCAAGCTGTAGAACTGTTAGTAATGGCTGTATTATGTAAATGAGTTCATTTGAAAAGTGCTTGATAGGAGTAAATCAGCTTCCTTTTGGACCATGAATGAGATTATGCTGCTAGAGAAGGAAATTGCTTTGCAGTGCTTCTTAGCAATTGGTGCAACTGGAACAAACTGGGGAGAAAAAATGGTGGCTAAGAAGATTTGTATTTCAGTGGCTCCCAGGTGATTATAAAAGGTGGTTGTTAAAAAAAACATGATACCATCTTTAGTGCTTCTGAAGAGAGAGCTGTCATGAGGTTTTAGGCTACCATAGACCTGAATCTGTCTAGAAGAGCATGGTTGGAGGTCTGCAATTTTTAAATTTCTTTGGACTGATCTCTGTTAGATGCATCGTTTTGTTCTTTCTGTATAATAACACTTTTGATGAGTAAAATACATTGAAAATACAGCAAAATTAGTTTTAAAGATGATGCTTTTTTTCCCATAGGAACCTTATAACAATAAATGAAACAAATATTGCATTCCTGCATTAAGGTTGATATTTTATTATAGTTTGAAGCACTGTTCCAGATTTATTGTGCAGGATCGTCTTACTTTCCATTATAAGCTGTAGCTACTACCAAAGCTATATTTTTTTTCGTAGTGAGAAACAAATTAATGTTCTTTTAACAATGAATGAAAATGACCACGATAAAGATTAAACTGTGTGCAGGCATACAAGTCAATTACAAAACTGCTCTGAAACACTTCTTTAAGTCATTTTTTTCATATTTGTCAATATAATTGATTGTGTAGTTAAATATTAATTGAATATATGTAATTAAATGCTCCCTGTGCTGTAACCCCTCTGCAAAATGATAGTCTTGATGTTTTAAAAGCACTAATTTACAGTTTCATGTAGTGTCTTGAAAATAAAAAGATAAATGTGTCATCTTCTCACATTGTTGAACAAAATGAAAAGTACTGGAAGACCTGGCATCGTGTGGCTAATGTGGCCCCTTTGATAAGATATACAGTGAGTGTAACCTTAATGTGGTTGCAGTATCCTCTAGCAATAATTTCTGTATCTCCAGGATGGATATGGGAATATTTGCTTAGCAGTGGACATGAAGTGAAATTAAGATGATGAGGTGAAAAGCATCTCTCTTTGAGTAGTAGGCCTGCCATTCTCCATTGTTAGTCTTTTAATATTCTGTCATTGCCCTTAGTTTTTACCAAAATAAGACCAGCATTTTGTCTCCTGGCAGCTGGTTTAGCTGGTGCAGTTATTTTTGTCCTTATGTGTATTCTTTCAAGCATATTTAATTTTTCATCCTCCTGTGCTAAAACACAGGAAAAAATCTAGAGAATTTTTTTTGCTTCAAATATTGGAATTTTTAAAAATTAAGAATGTACTCTTCTTGATTATTTAAGTTGCCAAGGAGTCAAGATTACATATGCCTGGTTATGTAAAAGAGAAGGAATAAAGGTCTCATGAGTGTAGGAATTAGCACTAATCCTGTCCTGTCAGATTGTCAGAGCAAGCAAAATACAGGGCTTTTCCAAATGCTACATTTTGTTGCAATGCTGAAATTTGTTAATACATTTTCTTTACAAGGCTAAAACCCAGGAAACTTGAGAAACATGAGAGTGAGCTGAGTATCATTAATGAAATATCAGCTTTTATTGTGACAGAATAAAGAATTTCTTACAAAAGAAGTTCTAACAAAAGTTATACGAATACAATTTTTGTCTTTAAATGGAGCTCTGTAAATATTCTGGTGGTTGGACTTGATGATCTTGGAGATCTTTTCCAAACTCAATGTTTCTATGGTTCCATGATTCTAAGCTGCATATACATGTGTCAGTTGCTTACAAATTTGATGAAGCCAAACAGGCAAAGTAAGGTTACTATTCCTTTTTCAGGGATAACTTAAGTAAGGCTTTCCTAAGATACATCCCCTTCCTGGGCTGTTTAGGAGAATTGTTCATTGTTTTCAGATTGAAATGACTGATTTTTTTTTTTGGTGTATCTGGAGAGCAAACTATGTCTATGAACTTTCCCAAAATAGTCTTGATGTGGATCCCTATACTTGTTTGGGAAGCAAAATTAAATCACTATTCAGAAAAACAGATTTTCTTCATAAAATGTATGTGAACTTAGTAATGAAATCCTAGGGTGCTTTTATTTGCAGGGGAACTATGAAGTTTGCCTAATCCTTGTCTCTGATGTATGCATGAGGCAGGTGAGGGGATCCAGGCTTTTCTAAAGGCTGTCTCATTTTAATGATACATTTAGAAACATTGAACCCAGTTGATGTGCAGGGTCTCTTAGGTTAAATCCATAAATGGAGGGGCTAAGAACTTGATTTGGCTCTAGATGCGTAAGTTGTTAAGAGAAACAAAAGTTACAAGCAAAGAAGACCCCAAACCCCACAACAAAAAAGCCCACAATAAAATAAAAATCTTTGTCATCTTTGTCTTGAATGTAATTTAGATAAAGCAATGGGTATCTTATAAACTCTGAACTACAATAGGTACTCCAGTAATTTTTAAAAAGAGACAGAAAAGACAAATAAACTTATGTTTACAAATGTGAGAGGGACATCTGCAGAGCATTAGAGGCACTATTAGGGGAACACAAAGTTAGAAATAAATGGAGAGTACAGAAGAGAAGGAGAGGTTTGGAAGTTGTACAGAAGCACAATGAGAAAAGGTAAAGCAGAATGAATGGGAAGCCACTTGTGACAGAGGTGTTAAATACGATATGTGAGGAAGCATCTTGTTTTCCAGACATAGCCATTGCCTTATGTCCTGTTTTTCCCCAGTCTCCTTTTCAAGTATGTGCCAGGATTTGTGGTATCCAGGTCATACTGAGTTGCACAGCTGTAAACGAAAGGATTTAATTGAGCTGGAATCTGCAGATCATTATTTTCCTAAGCACTTCTGAGGGTTTTTTCAGTGGTTATGTGGAACTAGAAGCTAGGAAGGACTCTGTGCACTCTGTTTTTTACAAAACCGAGGAGTTTTTTCTCCCCTTGGCAGTGTCTGGGAACATTTTTTTCTTTCAAATAGTGGTCATGGTCCTTTTGCTTTGAGATGTAGTGAGCCCTGTCCCTTGCTTGTCCTGCTCTTCAGTCTGATGGGTAAGAACAAACGTGCATGATGCAGAGTGTGGTTGGTGAAGACCACAGGCATTTCTGCAGAAATTTTTTCAGCAGATGAGTATATGGCTGACAGCTCTTGGATATGGTTAAAGACCTTCAAAGGTGTCCAAGAAAAGCATTCATTGTCAGTTGTCTTAAATTTGCTCTACTCCAGAGTACATACATTAGGAAAGTTTAATTATTCTTAAAACTAAAAATCTTGACAGAGTGCTTTGTTTTATTTCCCTGTCAAGCTGCACTAACATTCTGACAAATGTGACTGTGACATGCCCAGGATCCTGGTCTCCCAGTCTATTTCAAAGATTTGGCTGATGTGTACTGCAGCATCCTTCTTGATTATGTCTTTGGGTATCTTCATCATAGAAATAAGGCTGTGTTTCTGCCCTGACACAGGATCAAGATTCAGCTGGGACATGCAGTCACATCCGAAAGCTCAGGGCCAGTTGAAGGCCCTGCAGTTTAAATGGCAAAAGCTGTATCATTGTTGGTAAAGTACTGAATATGCGTTTTTATTAGCTATTGAAATACAAGAATTCAGTCTCAATAACTTTTGATTTTCTAACAAATCCTGTGCTAAAAGCTCACTTGATAATTTTCACTGAAATAAGAAAATTCGGCTTATATTCATGGAAGAAAAAAGGGCTTTTCTTCCTTTCAGCATCTGAGGAGGACTATGTAGGTAGCAAGGAAACTCTTGCGAATGTCATACTCTTTGACTCTAAGCTTTTGCCAGAAGGAGGTGAAAAGGCAACATTTTATGCTCAAAGTATTTTCGGTTAGCATATCTGAAAGACTTTAATCACAGAATATGACTTCTCTCTCAGCTGCATCCTGTTTTGTACTGAATACTGCCGAATTGTTAATTGCTTTGTAGAGATGGGGGAAAATAACAGTGGGATTAAAGGCACTGTGGATACTGGTTCATTCTGTGTGCATCAGTGCTTGAAAAATAAATAGAGGGACAAACAACCCAAGCAGCACTCTCCCAAATCCTCTGATTTAATTTGTGTAGCATCATCTTTTCAATACATGACCTCCCCTACTCTTCATATAGTACAGGTTTAGATCCCAAAAAAGAGCTTTTGTTTTGTTTACATTCGGAGAGAACACTGACTGGTTTCCAGACTTCACAAATAAAGAGATTGAAGGCCAAGAATACCGCTTGTGTTAACTCCTTAATCTCTACCTTGTATTTCTGCCTGTCAATGACAGATACTACTGTTTTGTAATTCCCTTTTTCTCTTTTGAAAAAGTAACTACAGGGCATCAATAGAATAAAACTCCGTGTTCAAACCAACATGTACTAGGCCAGTTATTATCAGAGATCACTTACGGGGTAGCGAGAAAAGGCCGTTTGTAGGAGACAGTGAGCAAACTTCCCATCTCTTAGTTGGAGAGGTTATGCTATGTGGTTGAGGATAAAATTGAACTTTGAAATTTGAAATACAAAAGAAAATAACCCACCAAAGAAAACTGCTGTTATGTTTTAGTGCTGTTTGGGCTCTATTTACAAATGTGGTAGTATATTCTACTAGAATACATAGCTTTTACTTTTCAATCTTAATGAAAAGATTCGTCTTAGATCTGTATTTGTCCAAGCATCCAAGCTACTGTTTTTCACCTTTTTTACTTTGTTACACACATTTACAGTAAGGGTGAGCTGTAAGTATACGTTATGTATAATTCGAAGCTATTTGAAGATAAAGTGAAAATTGATGCATTGTGGATTTTTATGCTTTGATATTTGGTCAACCTGACATTAAGAATGTCTTTTTTTTCTCTGTTGTATATAAGGTGAATGATAGACCATTTTTACTTTATCTTTAATAAGATCACAAAGGTAAAATATTATTGTTTTACCAGCTTTTTAGATTTGCCAGATTTTAGGGCTTTACTAGATATTTTATAAATGGTAGGTTATTTCTGAGATAGCAGACTAATAATCTTTGCAACAATTCATTTGTATATGTAAATTATTTTTGTATCTATGATAGAAAGGTTTGATTTGCTAGCACGAAAATACTGTGTTACTGTATTTGTAGAAGGCATTTATTTAGGATTCATTACTGTATTTGTGTAATAACAGAAACTCAGTGGAGCTAGTTTTATTGGCTGTTTCTTCAATCCTAAGATAAATTTTTTGCATGAGTCTCTTAAATTTTTTAACTGTATACCTTTTTTTCTTAAGTGACACTGAGGCAAGTAAAATTGTCAGCAGTATCTTCTTTTCATTAATCAAACTCCATGCTAAGACTTTCTAAAAAGAAACTTCTCCATCATAATTAGTAGTAATGTAATGTAGTGTGATTAGTAGCAATCTGATGTGGTGTAGAATGACAGAGAATGTGTTTGGGATGAGAGCAATTTGACCTGCATGCCCACAATCTCTGGATCCCTTGTCAACTGGCCTGGGCTTAGCCAGATACCTGGGCTTCCTTCCTCTGGAAGCTGGGAAAGACTGGAAAAGAGCTTTCTAGGCTGCTTGCCAGGTATTGTCCATGTGTGATGTGGAAGTGATGAGGGGCCTGTGGCTGTGTTTGAAGGACTGGAGAAATGGAGATGCAGCTGTGTAAGCTGTTTTTAGGCTCTAGAAGTGACTCAGTTTTGCTCCAGATGCCTGTTTCTCCTGTAATTTCAAACTTCTTCTGCATGGAATAATGTGTGTTCACTTTGTTTAAAACACATTTATAGTTTGAAAAGGATAACTAGAATTGGTTAGTATACTGGTAGATGACCTTTCAGCTAAAATAATTTTGCTTTTTCCTTCTGTCCTTACAGGGATTAGAATATTTGGGAATAAGCATTAGAAGTATGTATTGTGCAGAAAAGAAGTGATATCACAAATGCAGGTAGAGCAATGAGGCAGAGACATTCTAGTAAAAAGAATGCTATTAATTCAGATCAGAGTGGAGCTGACAGTGTAAAAAAAGTTTAAAGGTAGAATGTGCTTGAGCAGTGATCTATATTTTTGATATTCTCTGCAATTGAGTCATAATTGCAGAATGAATTAAAATCTGATTGAGTTTGACTGTTGCAAGGAACAAGTGAAGGATTAAGGGAAGTTTGTCCATTCCATAATAATACCGTTTATGTAAAAAAGGCTAGAGTGTATATGCTGTGTTTACGAAAAATAATCCCTGTAACATTGCAGAACATACTCAAGAATGCTTTGAAGAACATTTTATTGTTTCCAGGATGAAGTGTAATACTGAGAAAGGATTGTTAGCTGAGTCCTTGTTGTCAATACTGCAAAGAGCTATGACACTAAAGGGAAGATGAGAATATTACATACCCCTCACTGGAAACAGCTCTTTGTTCAAAGTTCCAAGCACCTTTGCAACAGCAATCTTTTCTGGAACCACCTTGTCTTTGTTCTTCCTTTGGCCTGTTTATGTACAAGTCATTCCACTTTTTATGGCTGCTTTTGGAAGCTTTTGGGTACTCAAATCTATAGAGTTTTGTCAAATCCCAGTATGTATGTCACATCCACAAATTTACTTTTAAGTGGAAAATTCCTCAGGTCTCAATGCTGTGGAAAGCACATCTATCTGACTGCGATGGACTGCACTTAGAGAATTTGCTTCTCATGTATCTTGTTACCAGCAAGTGTTGAACTGGCAGATCTGGCCTTGTGTTAAAAATAGTTTGTAATACAGCTCTTGATTTCTACCATGATGTCAGTGTTGCATCTCTGCTCACTGTGTTATCACAGGACACCAAGGGCATGTATGTCCTGTGCAAGCTGTGGCTTAGAAAACAGGTGTGCATGTTTGAGGAGCTGGGCACAGCATGGGACTCCTTGTCCATCCTGTGTGTAGGGAGCAATTCAGGGTGAACTTCCCAAACTCTTATCACAAGCAAAGCTAGCTGGTTCACTATAATATGTGGAAGTGAGCTTATACCCATTGGGTGAATGCTTAGAATGCATTGCTCTTTTTGTAATCCTTGATTTCTGTGGGCTTATTCTAACACTCAGGGCCATTTATACACTGGTTCTTTTTAGGTAAAGTCTCACTATATGCAGGATGAGTAATCAGTCATTCTGAGTTGCATTCTTACTACTGCAAAGTATTCATATACTTTTCACCAGGGAAAAGATTGTTCTATAGGAGGTTGCTTTAAAATGATTTGTTATGAAAATTTTGATCAGCTTGATTGATTTCTTTACTTCCTTTCCCCTTGCATTTTAGTAGGCAGGGAAGCCCCAATGAACCCAATGGTGAATATGCCTTTAGAGGCGAAAAAGTTACCTACAGTGTATCAGCCTGTGGTTTTGTGTGTGTTCCTGCAATTCTGAGAGAGTTAGGCAAGCTGTTATGGTGAAAGAAGATAATTAATGCTGTTTTCATTTTAGGTTTTATAATAATTTATTTTAACTTACATCTTGAAACAATTCATGAACAAATTCAGTTCTAGTGTCCCCAAAACATGCAAATAATTTTGGAAGCTTAGTCTGTGTAGCACAACAAACTCATTTAACTATTTTAGGTAGTCATGACAGAATGCTTTTTTAGGATATATTAGTTATTTTATTTTGCACTTTGCCAACCAGCTTCCATGGATTATAAAACGGAAGCTTAAATATAGTCTAGACCATTAAAATGGTGTTGCATTTGATTATAATGGCTGTAATTGCCTTAATTATGTAAATGGAGGGGCCTTGCCAATCTTATGGTGCATTAAAGGCTTTACAAGTGTGTTACAGTAGTTGTATTGAGAATAAATAACCAAAGAGATGCAGATCATATGCTAAGTATCTGAATCAGCATTATCTTTCTGTTCATGCCATGTAGAAATAAGCTAAGGATGCCTTTATGTTGGTGTCTCAATTACTGATGTGATTGTAATACTTTTTTTACTGATACTATATTTACACCATTAGTATGCAGTAATATTTAAAAGTCTTTCATTACTCAGCAGTGGAAGAAAACTGCTAGAAGAATCAGGTTTTTTTTGTAAATCAGGTAATTACTTTAAATTACTTAATTTGCTCCTCCTTCTTATTTATAAAAGATAAAACATGGTGCTAATTGCATAACCTAATTCTGAATTATTTTTTCTGTACATATGTCAGTTTATCGAACAGGGAAGCTACTTGAGATCCTTAGGAAGCTCAGGAATGGACTGGGTGATGGTTCAGTAGTGTTCCGAAGGTGGATCAGTCAGATTCATGGAGTCCTCTTCAAGCAGGATGTAATCTGAGTCGTGTTTAAAGAACATGTGACAACCTTTTGGCAACCACTTCTCAATAATATTAATTCAGTCTTTAGTACTTCAATATCCTATTTGCTTTAGTACTTTAACTGTGCTCTCTGCTCCCTGTTAAATAGTTGCAGTATCACTTTCATGAAATGACTGTTCTAATAGCTATCAGAATTCTAGTATTTTCTTTAAAATATCAAAATCCTTTTGAAGATAGGGATTGAAATGTCTGTTTTTGGCATCTATTGCTGATGTTTCTACAGCTTCTACACTGAAATTGTCAGAAATTTGTTAATATTCTGGTAATATGGTGGCCCTTTAATTTTTCTTTTTTTAACATGCATGTTGTATCTCATTTATTCTTTAAAGCTGACCTGTCATGATAACTAGTTTCTACTTGAGCTAATTTTAAGCAAATATTCCAGTGACTTATTACATAAGGAAAAAAGTTTACTTGGTATCACAATATCCTTTTCCATTCAATAGCAAATATATAATCAGTTCTTACACATAAAAGTAGAAAGTTTCTCTAAAATAATCTTTCTCACCTCTCCTGAGCATACAGACAGAACAATATTGATTTACTGTTTCACTTTTGCTTTTCTCGCATAAATGTTTGAACACTCTTTCACAGTTGACAACCATTGTTCTCTGGGTTGGTGTGAAGTTTTGAGGCACTACTGAACATTTTAATGTAGTTGTGTGTATTCACTGATACTCTGAAAATGTCTGGGCATTGAGTGTATGATGACAGCTAGGCCGTGTTCACATCACTCATTTCTAGCTGTGATGATTCCTAAAAGTTTGAAATGACGATGCAGTGTTAGAAAAAAATGCAACAGTATTTGAAGAAAGTTATTTAACGATATGTCTCCAGGAAAATTTTTACATGTTTCTGGGTGTCTTTAAGCAAGAGGAAGATGTATTTTCAAAACCCCCTCTCCTTATTTTGCATGCAAAATAGTCCTGCTAGCTTTGAGTTTTTATGTAGGCTACTACAGCTTTACTCAGAGTCTAGGTAAGAATATGTACTGGTGTCAGCATGATCTAAATTTATTTCAAGGGATACATTTTCATATCTTGAATGTTTTTACTGCCAAGAAGGCAGGTTTTGTATTTGTAAATACAGATTTATTTTGTATTCTTGATGAATCAGCATTATGAAAACATGTTTTAATACAGCTATTAGATCAGTCCTTTGTGCCTCAAAGTATAGTAATTACCCAACTATGTTGCTTTTTATCTGCATCACAAAATACAATTCTTATTATATTTTTTCTTAATATCTTTATTTTATATCGTGGATGCAGATTACTTTACATGTTAGAAATTCTCTAAATAAAACATTAAAGTCTTCATGGAAAATGAAAAACCCAACTTCTTTCCTGAAGGCACCATGATCCATGAAATTAGCTGTGGCATCTGTTTTAACTGTTGTGCTGATACTGCAACATCCAGTGCTGCAGCCACCTCACATGTGACATCAGCGCTCATTCAGTTTTGTCAAATCGTTAAGTTTCGGCTCATTAGCATGGTGGCACCTTTAAAACTTAACTACCCCCTAAAATGAAATGGCTTTATATTGTGATTTACTAGTACTGAAGTATGTTTTTGTAGGGAAAAAAACATCAGACAAATCTTCTATTTACCATTTCTATGAGTACAAGTCATAAGAAATCCTGGGTTGATTCATCTTCAGTAGTAGTTCCTGAATTACTATCAATACTGTCAATATTTTTTGCATTATTTATCCTCTTTTTAGTAGAGGTTCGTTAGAATACTGAGAACAGTATTCTAACAAATACAAGTATTCAAAACATTTTGAAAGAGGGGTTATAAAGCCAGTTTAAGTGGAAACTAAGTAATAAATTTTTGTTCTGTTTGGTCTCTTCAGCAGGATTGTCTAGAATTCAGGTGTGGCTGAAAGTTTTAAGAGAGTTTAGTCTGTCTCGTCAGAATGTGATTGTTTTGGTCTAGTTTTCTTTTAAGGTCAGTACTAGAAGCTGATCAAGCTCTATAGTATTTCTGTATATACAGTTTAAGAGGATTAAAAGATACATTGAAGATGGAGGCCACTAAATGGCTGCTATTATATAGTTACCTTCTTTCTAAAGGTTTAGCTTTGGAAAAGGAATACAAAAAGAGCGTATAGTTTTAGGAAAGTGAACAAAATACTGCTGCGGCTCAGAAAAACAAAGAAAATAGTAATACTCGCTGTTTTTGTGTTTCACCCTGTTTAAATCTATTAAAGAGAAAAAAAGAAGAGCGTTTTTACAAGTATATCCATGTCAGTTGGGATGTTTCTGACTTTTAATTGAGCACTGGATCATAACTAGACTTCATAGCAAACAGGGTACATAACATTAGGAAAGCAAGTTTAAAAGAAAATTACTACAGATTGGAATAATTTAGAAGAGTTGTCCACCAGCTTTAAAGATTACTGATAGATAGCTTAAAGGTGTTTTTTCTGAGTCAAAAGCTGACAATAGGCAGCAGTGTGTCAAGGCTAAAGGATGCAGAGGGTTGTCAGAGATGAGCGTTTGTGACCATTTTTTGCTTAGGAAACGAAAGCTAGAGATCAGTGCAGTTATCCACAAGGTTGTTGTGTACACGTTTGTTTCTTGATGTCTCTAGAATTTCATTCACTAGGGTTAAAGGTAGATTTTGTAATGCAAGCACTGATTTACCATGTCCGTGGTTCATCCAGATGGTCTTTTAATTATTTGTGAGAGCTCTCACTGACTGTAAGGATTAGCAACCTGCACCTGTTACAGGTACACACTGGTATTACAGAATCACAGACTAGCAGAATGGTGAGTTTGAAAGTGACCTCTGGAGGTGCTCTTGCTCCAACCCCCTGCTCAAGAGGGGCCACTAGAAGAGGTTGCTCAAGACCATGTTCAGACAACTTTAATATGTCTCTGAGGATGGAGCCTCTACAACCTCTCTGGAAAACTCAGTCACTCTCACAGCAAACAACTCTTTTCTCATGTTCAGCAGAAACCTCCTGTTTCACTTTGTGGCCGTTGCTTCTTGCCCTGTTAGTGGGAACCACTGAAAAGAGCCTAATTCTTTTCTTATGTCCTCCCTCCAGGTATTTATTCACATTTATAAGATCCCATTGTTTTCTTCTCCAGCAGAAGTGGTCCAAGCGCTTTCAACATTTCATTATATGAAATTCTTTTGATCCACAAAATGTAAAATGAAAAGGTCCACATTATAATTAGCTAACCAAAATTGTCAATCATAATAGAACCTCATGAGTGATTTTGTCACTTTCAGTGGCAATTAGTGAGACAATTTTGGTTAGCTGTGAAGACTTGTGAAATAGAAAAAGTTTTTTAAGTGGTCTGAGAACTATAGCACTTGTACATATATTAAGGAATACTACACTTGCTTCTGTGTGCAAATGCGTGTTTTCCTTTTTTAGCCAAAATATAGAGAAAGAAATACAGTCTGATTTCATGTGTTTAAGGAGCAAGTTGAGAAATGTGTAGCTTAACATATAGCACAAAATACAGTCACAAAAATGTGATTTATAGCTCAAGATATATTTATCACAAAAAATTGTCTTTTTAAAGTGGTGATATAAATCCACAAATTTCCTAGCAAACTTTGTACAGTTAACAGTGATTCTAGATTTATATGCTATCTTATGTTAAGAGAAATCTCTCAGAAAAATTGTTTGCCTATATGCACACAGAACGCAGATGTTGTAGTACTTCATCTATACATGTGAAGCATATTTTATATATCTATATGAAGCACCTAGAATATTGAAACTATTCTGTGAAACTGAGTCGGTTTTTTTGTAGGGTAACATACTCATGTACGAGATACACTGAAAGCTATGACCAGTAGTAGTAGCAGTCTAGAAACCAAACATATTTTAGAGAACACAGACTCATAAAAAATGTTTGCAAATCATAAAGCCTGCAAAACACCCTTTGCTTTCCATCTGCTTCAGGCACAGTGATGTAATGTTCAATTCAATCTGAAATAAGCATTTTAGTGGGTAATGATTTATTATTGACACTTGGACAAAGGACACAAGGAGCCTTGGAAGTAATTTTTAAATTCCTAGCTATATATATTTATGTGTAGAAGCAAGTTAATTATACACAGCATGAAGATAAAATTGTACTGAATTTCATTACCACAGAGGTCGTGGAATAATTGCACAATCTACTACTCCTTATTTTCTACTGCTCTACCTCGAAGCAAGATTTCTTCAGACTGGAAGAATGCCCCTTTTTTGGTTTAAGGACTTCCATAATGGAAATAGAAATGCATATATCCATTAAAAAGGCGTTTGCAAAGGGATTGACAGTGTTTGCGTGTGTTTGCTAAGCACCAGGCAAACAATCAGTCCATATGTGCAGATTGCCCACCCTGCTTGTGCTGTGAGTCTGGTTTGTCCTGGAGGCTTGCAGCTTAATGACTTGAAACTTGTATGGTACACGCTTCTGGGAGAGCTGAATATGAAATGGTCTGCTCAGAGCTTCTGCTCTTATTCTGTTATAATCTGAATTTCCTTTCGATCTACAGAGTTTTGGGGTAGATAAAGAACAGCATTCAAAAAAATTGAAATGTGGGAACATTTTTCCTATGTGATTATGCAATTTGTTCCAGCATATCACGTGGACATTGGGTCATTCTGTTACATAAATCAAAATGAAATATAAAATCCTTATCAATCAATTAATAATCAATTTATTAATTATAAATGTTTATTAGTGTTATTTTGAGCAATGAGAAATTTATTTTGCAATGGAAGCCAAACAGTAACTGTGAAAACAAAGCACATCTGCCTGTTGTGGTCTTTGCAGAGGTCTTCCTTTTTTTGCTATCAGTGTCTCAGTGTTAGCCTGCATTATTTTATTTTTTAAAAATTTGAATTTACTTCATCTGTGCAATATCAGGCCATGTGAAAAATGGACATTTTCCTGAAGACAATTTCCTTACTTTTTTCAGTGCTATAAGAGAAAAGGGTTGTATGTGGGTGGAAAAATTACACATACCTGCATTTCTTTGTAGCAATTGGATAAATATCAATCAATTAATTTAGATTAAAATGTTCAGCATCTTACCGTTCTGAAAAAAAGAAAAAATAAGTTTTACATTGTAGTATTTTTCAAAAAAATAAGACCTATTATTTTCTCCAGAAAGAAATAATTCAGTAACAGTAAGATAATGATAAAATATGTTTTGTTACAGAAATATGTGCTGACTGACAAGTACTTGATTTCACAGGAAACTTTTCATCACCAAAGTGATTAAATGGGACACTTTGATTATGTGTTGTACAATGAAATACAAATAATATGTGGTTCATTAGCTCTTGACACTTCAAAATGTGAGGGAGTTAAAAAAGAAACAGCCTAGACAGGGGGAAAAGGGGAAAAAAGAAAATGTGCATAGCAAGGAGATGATTATTCTTTAATTACATCTTTGGCTTGGGAGCATAGTTTTGTGCCCACCAGGCAGGTGCTTGGCTGCCTTGTCTAGATAGAAGAGAGGAGAGAAACTCACTATTTTTTTATGTCTATATTCAGCCATATATTTATGTATGTTCCTATCTTCTGCTGAAGAGCTGACTTATTTTGTGCCTGTGTGTGTGTGTAGTAGATGAGAAACAAGTAAAATCTAGATACCTGATATACCTAGTTGACTACCTTTCAGACCTTTCAGGGAGACTTTGGAGAGTTTGTGTGAATTGCTCCCCTGTGGGCCATTACCACTGCCTATATCCTCAGGAAGTTTCTTCTAATTATCATCACTGTTGAGTTACTGAATAATCAGAGGAGCTGTTGCCTGCATCTTCTTCACAGATGATCAATATCAGCGTGTTGAAAATGTCATGGTTTCTCTTTCCTTGTTTATTAATTTCTTCTAAGAGACTTACCTAACACTTGGGCATTTTTGAACTTTAGGCAGTGACTACACATTCAGTATTGATTTAATTTATTTTGGTCAGCTATTTGTTTACATCAGATATTTTACACAGCAGTGCCATAGTGGTAGCAGGAGTGGTTTTGAGTTCTGTGGACCAAGTGTTGTACATTGATACTATTTGGTCACAGCTCCATCATGCTGACTCCTATTGAAATAAACAATATTACTGAGTAATGCTGGGTGCAAGTCTAAATTGAGAGAGAAGTGGCTGGAGAACAGCCCTGCCAAGAGGGATCTGAGGGTGCTGGGTCCTTGGATGCATCCAGAGGAGGGAAACAAAGCTGGTGACAGGGATAGAAACAATGTACTGTGAGGAGAGGATGAGAATTTTGGGCTTGTCGAGTTTGAAGAGAAGGAGGCTGAAGGGTGACGTCATTGGTCTCTACAGCTCCCTGAGGAGGTTGAAAGGGAGGTGCTGAGCTCTTCTCCCTGGTATCCAGTGATAGGACACATGGGAATGCTTTAGAGCTGCGCCACGGGAGGGTTAGACTGGACATTTGGAAGCATTTTGTTACTGACAAGCTGGTCAAATACTGGAACAACCTTCCTAGAGAGGTGGTTGATGATCCTGTCAGTGTTTAAGAGTCATTTGGACAAGACCTTTACTAACACGGGTTATGCTCAGCCCTGAACTGGTCAGGCAACTGGACTATTGTAGGTCCGTTTCAAGTGAAATAGTATTCTAAGTGAGTAGGCATTATTTTAATTTGATTGCTAAGTTATGGTTCTATTTAGGAGCCTGCCCACTTACTTGCTTGTTTAATAGATTTACCCCAAATGCAGTATAACATACCTTGAGGCACAAACAGCAAAATTAACATATTTAATTTCTAGTATCTGGAAGATAATAAAAACAAATTCTTTTCTATGTTTTTTATGTATTTTGTTCTTCTCAGTCTGTACAAGAAAGTCAGTTTTTTGTAAAGTTTGAAGCTTTAATGAGTATTTGGTTTATTTCTATGTTCTGAGGCTTAAACAACAGTTTTGATAACATTTTAAATTGCACATTCAGTGCCTTCAGGTTTGGTGGGAAGCCTGTTCTTATTGTAACTACCCTTGTCAACTTGGAAACTTTAGGCTTCAATGTAATTTTTTCACAGCTCAAGTTACTAGCTGATTTCAAAATACTAGTTGAAGTTGTACTGAAGTTTTTGTATATGGAATGTTAAACTACATTGCCATAGTTGCAACTGCTGACCATACTGCATCATGTCCTGCAAAAGTTTATTTAGTCATGGCCATCAGCTCTGGGACCCCCAGCACAAGAAGGACATGGACCTGCTGGAGTGAGTCCAGGGGAGGGCCACAAAGGTGCTCAGAAGGGCTGAGACCTGTGGTTGTTCAGCCTGGAGAAGAGAAGGCTCTGGGGGGAGCTTATAGCAGCCTTCCAGTATCTAAAGGAGGTTACGAGAGAGCAGGATGCTCAAAGCCTTATCAAGCTTGGCCTTGAACCTTTCAGGGTTGGAGCATCTACAACCTCCCTGGGCAACCAGTTCCAGTATCTCATCACCCTCACGGAAAAAAATTTCTTCCTAATGTCTAACCTAAATTTCCCCTCTTTCAGTTTGTGCCCATTACTCCTTCTGCCATTACTACAGCTCCTGATAAAAAGTCACTCTCCAGCTTCCCTGTAGTCTCTCTTGAGATACTGGAAGGTTCCTATGAGGTCTCCATACAACCATCTCTTCTCCATGGTCTGAACAGCCCCAACTCTCTCAGCCATCGTCATAGGAGAGTTGCTCCAGTCCTCTTTCCAACCTCGTGGCCCTCCTCTGGACTTGCCCTAGCAGCTCCATGTCCTTCTCATCTTGGGGACACTGGAGCTGGATGTGATATTCAGGTGGGATCTCACAAGATCAGAGTAGAGAGGGAGGATAATCTTCAATTTGCTGGCAATACTCCTTTTATTGCAGCCCAGAGTTCCCCTGGCTTTCTGGGATGTGACTGCACACTGATGGCTCATGCTGAGTTTTTCATCAACCACCGCTCTGTATTACTTCTCTGCAGCCCTCCTCTAAGTCCCTTCTCCACTCAGCTTGTCAGTGTGCCTGGGATTGTTGTGACACGAGACCTTGCACTTGGCCTTATTGAACTCCATGAGGTTTGCCTGAGCCCACCTATCAGGTGTGTCAGGGTCCCTCTGGATGCCATCCCTTGCCTCCAGCATGTTGACTGCAGCACACAGCCTGGTGTTGTCAGCAAACTTGCTCAAGGTGCACTTGATTCCACTGTTCATGTCACCAACAAAGGTGTTGAGCAGTATCAGCCCCACAATATAATTATTCTCTATTTTTAATGACCTTTTAAAATTACACAGTACATCCAGTCCAATTAGGCTTCCAGGTGTGGCTATAAATTATAAAAATATACTCTCTGCCATGTACAGTATGTTGTAGGATTATGTTATATTTAAATTTCGTCATAGTTACCAACTCTTACTAATCTGTGAACAGCCCTAGAAACTTAGAAACTTCTGTTTCTAAAACAGGACTTCAGTATAAAATGAGACTAAACTAGTGTATTTTCTCTGTAAGTTGATTGCATATTAAGAAATAATCGTAGTGTTCGTTCTTAAAGTAGAAACATCTTAAAGTGTTGATGATGTCCTTTCAATTAATTAATTAATATATGCAGACAGCAGCAAGGAAATAAAATCACGAGTCTGTTCAGGTATTCAAGCAATAGCCTTTGAATTACAACTGTGAAACCAGGAGGAAGTTTTGAGGTTTTATGCAGTAGCAGTTAAGGTATTTTATCTTCACTGAATGCAAAACTGGTACTGAAATCAGTGACAAAACTCCCACTAAATGGAACCAGGGTTTCTGTTTTTTTAGTGAAATATGAGCCATGGAGAAACTCTTAAACTTGGACCCATTACACTGCGAGTTAATTTTTTTTGGTGGTGGTTCCTGCTGTTGAGTCCAGTAATCTCTGCGCACATTTGCTGGGTCACAGCTTCACCTTGCTGAATATATGTTTGCTGTTTGAAAGTCATTGAGGAGCAATATCAACATCTTGAAAGCAAGGCAATGAGCCGTGCAGACAGGAAAGCAACAACTTTCTGAGCTCAGTGCAGTGGTAACAAAACGTAAGGTTTGACCACTGTGAGTTCACATGTGGCTGTCAGGGCCTGCATCTTTTAAAACCACCTAAATAGCTTAGTGATGCAGCTGGCCTTATAGAATAGAATAATCTGGCAGGACTCTGTAGTGCTGTGTTTATTTAATGGTGGTCGTTGTTGAAGAAATGAGGAACTTTTGTGTGAAATTCTCTGAAATTCAGGTATCACTGTGATATATTTCTGCGTGTTTCTCTGTAGTTATTGATGTGTTTTCAGAAATACAAAATACTTCTAAGAGCGCGGCCCAAAACGGGCAGAAGAGAAACATGCATCAAATTGAATTTCAGTAACAAAAGGAGTAACAGCTAGAAATCATGTTAAAGTTCTTTTAACAGAGAACAGAAGAATATGTGTGAGAAATAGACATAATTTCACACTATAAATGTTTCTTACTCTTCTTACTAGGATGTCTTCAAAACCATTATCAGTAGGTATTTCGTTATTTCTTAATTAAACTACTGATTTTGTTTTTCACTTTTAACTCTCAGGTACTGATGCATTATTTTCAGACTCTTGCTGATGTCACTGACAGTTTAAAGACTTCTACAGGTTTTGTAAACAGTGCAAAACAGTGATGCCATTGTTCGGGGTAGTAGTTTGGAAGTCTCAGATGCAGTGGTGAAGAGGCTCACAGTTGATGATACTTGGCAGCTCTTTTCAGCTGTAGGCAATGGTGCTGATAATCAGCACAACCAGTTAGTATAAATGCCTTTCATGGCTTATGATTAGCAAGTAAAATTATGACTGAATAGATTGCTACCTGGCATCTCTAATTGTCCATACCCTTTTTGCCTTGAAAGGTTCTTAATCACCATGTGGAAAAACAATGTACATTCTAATTATATAGATTTTGTCTGAAATGCATCACATTTTCTTGTATAGATTTTTTTCAACATATAAGGCCATATTTGTTTTTACAAGAAGGTTATATTTTTCTTTTAATAGATTGCAAAATTTATTAAATGCAGTTTTTCATTGTGAAAAATGTCAACAGAATTGTTTAGTCATCACTGTGTTGATCAGTGTTAGCGTTCGTTTCCTCTTCAAAGAACCAAGTAGTTGGTCGAGACAGCAGCAAATTGAGGGTGAAATTCTGGCTGTACTGAAGTCAGCAAGAATTTTACTGCAGATTTCAATAGTGTAAGGATTTTAAAAGAGCTTTGTTCTGTCCTGCATACATATGGTGCTGATTTCTGCCTTCTGTAAGCAGCTCCTTTTGAAAACTTCTGTACCTGTGAAGTCGACAAGCAGACAACACTGCATGCAGGTAGCCAGCAGAAAGACTATGGCTGGAAAAGAATTTTCTGAAACCTCTCATGGTGCGTGGTTTGAATCTGATGTTGATTTACGTCATACATAGTATACTCCATGTATTAAAGGTTATCTGTAGCACATATGAGAATCACTGTTGGTAATGTAAGGTTTTTGGATTTAAAATACATATAGGAATAACCACATTAGAAATTATAAGGCTAAATAAATTCCCATCTCTATGAATATTCATATACAGCTCATAAAAATTCCCTGATCTGTATCAGACATTTATGCACAATCCATTTAGTGCTGAATGCGTAGACTAGCAAAACATAATTGCACTTCGCTAACATATTTCATGTATGCATTTGTAAACATTTTGGATATTTGTGCCCTATTCATATTTTTTCAAACTCATTAGTTTCTTCATTTCTCCTTACACTTTTGATTAGTGAATTTGTGTGGAGACACAGCTGCAGATTACATTTGCTTGTCCAGCATTCTGATTTCACTGAGGTGGTGATGATAGTGGTAGTGTAGTAGAGTTTGCATCTCGCTGCCTGGTATTTCTGGGCCAGGGGAATTGGGTCCTGCTGTTACATTGCTATATAATGGATGAACTGTCATAGGTTCTTCAATAGTAGAGAAAGAGTTTGTCTACCTCTGTTGGCCTTACTTGGGGGAAGATAAAAATTATTAGCTAAATTGGAGTAATTCTGCCCTCCCAGTCCTTTCTGAAAGGTCTACAGTCAATTGTGCTCTTTAATGAGCAATTCTACGCAATTTACAGCAATGTTAGTGATTCAACATTCAAGGAAAACACACAAGCAAATGGTTAGAGTAAATACAAAGTTGTTTAAAGCATCAGATCACAATCTAAATATGAAAAAAAGTAAATTGCTTTAATGCAGCCTTGAGTCTCTTAAACTTCAGTGGGATCCAATATGATGTAAGATTCCTTTATGCCGTACACTTACAGAGTAGATTGTAGTTAATTTAACTTTTACTGTTAAAGGGTGATTGTTCAGCCCACTGTTGAATTCTCCTGCCCTTCTGTGCCAGTGAAAAGGTGAAAACCGGTAGATAGCCATAATCAGGAGTATTAATTTTCTCTCACAACAGAAAGAAAAGTCCATCAGTCCCTTCTAGGTTCTGTGCATGTTTACCTGATGTAATACACTTTTAAAATCTTTTATCAGGACAGAACATTTCTGATTTCAGAAAATACCTAATTTGAAATGGTGAAATAACATATACATATTTTTAAACTTTCTTTATAAAGAGCATTGTTCAGTGATCTTTTTACCTTTGTCTGCTATGTTTCGTGGAGTTGTGTGTCAAATGCAAGAAGTCTTTGCAGGTCCCTCAGTTGTGATCTTGAAGGGAAGAAAATGTCCAGATTTTATCCGAGAGCTGTGTAGTGCTTTCAGGAATCCTTGAAACTGAATTTTGAAAACTACCATACCTTTGGGTTACAGTTTCCTTAAAACCTTTCACCACTTTTATGGTTTCCTTTCCTTTCACCACTAACATAATTTTTAGTCTACTCCTGTTTGATACTTGCTGTATCTTTTATTACATGAAATACTGGATTCAATTGAATACACAGAAATATTTGAAAGTTATCTTGGAATATAGCATATTAAAGTGGAACGTCTCTTTGCTGTCTTTTGGTGTCTGTATTCATCACTACACAATTTACAGATTAATAACATCATTTTCATCTTCAGAAATGAATAGTTTGGAATAACAGAGCACGATGAGAAATGACAGCCAACTCTAAAAGTTAGCAGCAGTTAGCAAAGGAAGCCATAGACATTGACTGTCCTTCAGAAAATAAATTAGCTAATTCCACAATAGGTCTGTGATACTTCTGAGAGACTAAAGAATCACTACTGTCTTACTTAATTGCAATGTCTTTTTAAGCCCACTTATTTTAAGTTGAAAACAGTAACTTGGCATATAAATTCTGTGTATTGTGGTTACTGCTATTTCTCCTGCACTCAGAAATTATTAATATATTTAAATGTGGAGTCTTTAAAAACTGTGAGGACACAAAAAGATCAGATTTATTTTATGAAAATGTAATTTATTGAAATCATTTTGCATTTCATGAAGCATTAATCATGTGCAGAATGTCTGTATGGAACATTAATTTGGGGCAGTAAGAAAAAGCAGCTGCAATTCTCTGATATGGTATCTGCAGCATTTGTATTAATTATCTCATAACATAGACTAACTGAAGTAGAAAATTCATTATGTTTAGTTAAATAGTAAGGAAATCAGAATGCTTTTATTTATTAATTTCAAGGTATCATCTTCGTAAAATCACTGGCCCTAGAGGTAACAGATGGCTCTTAAATATCAGCTTGTAGAAATAGAAATATAAGCATGAATTTTTCAGTTTACAGCCTTTCTTTTTTAAAAAAAAGCAAACCAGTTCTAACTGTACATCTGGGATGGTAAAAAGATGACTGATATGACTGTCCGAGCCTTTAGTTACAGGTTTGGAGGGACTTTTGTCCTTCTGCCAGATTTATTGGGCACATTTCTTTTTGCCATATGCTACTCTTTCCATTTGTGACAGAGGATGCAGAGCTAAAAGTGCTGCTCTATACTGCAGGAATTAGAAGTCACTTGCATACAATTCTTAGACATTTAGATTTAGCCACATGGGTGCTAGCCCTTATTCTGCAGCCAGGAATTTTCACTCCAAGTAATCAGTTCCTCAGGGATAAATTCACAAACCTTTGCAGAATGGCAGCCTTGCAGAGTATTGTCATTGAGTCATTACGTGTGCTATAATGTTCCAGCTTGCTATAGCAGATAATGTCTTTAAAGGGAGCACTGAGTTCTGATGGCAATTTTAGGGTTACTGTATTTTCAGAAGAACATTTAAATGCCCGTGCTGGAACAGATGCTCAGCATTTCCTGTGTAGCCATATGATAGTACATGATTGGTAGGTGACTCTTTGAAGGGGCATTGGGCTACATGGGCATCAGCTGTGGACAGCTCCTGATAATCCTGCTCACAGCTGATTCAGAATTGCTGCTTAACCAGGTTTCTGGGTGTCTAGCAATCCTGGACAGATGGGTACTATCCTCAAGTTACAGCATGAGGAAATGCTCTTGTACTTTTCAGGGAGATCAGTATAGAGCTACAAAGCAGTTGATAGTAGTTCCTTTCAAAGAGGAGTTGTCTCTCAAACACTAAGGAGCCTTCATATGAATTGCGTGATGGTCACAGGACATGAAGGAGAAGACACTGCTCTGAGCAACCTGATGTAATTAGACCTGCTTTAGCAGAGGGTAAGACTGAACTGCTTCTGGAGGTCCATTTCAACATGTATTATTGTTTGATTCTGTGAATCAAATATTGTTTTTTAATTGCAATACTTTTCTAAGTCATATGCAGTGATTTTAATATGTTGAAAAAGTTTGAATAGCAAGTCTTGCTTCCGCAAGACACACTGACTGATCCTTTTCCCATCCCACATGGAGTAATTACTAGTTGACTCTAAAACGTGGTTGATTTGTAACCCGTTCTTAAAGTTTTCTACATACTCCTCTTTATATTTACTTCCTGGTTATTTTATTGTATGCATGAATTTATAAATATAGTTCTGCCTGATGAAATGAGATTGTGTGTGCTGAGGAAGATCATCTACATAGTGTGTGGTGTCGTTTCTTGCTTCTTTTTCTAAATAATTTTTTGACCCTAAACTTGGCAAAAGCTGCTCCTTGATATACAATATTGCCGTGTGCTCATTATGTCCATTCAATATTTACTAAACTACAGATAATTTTTTTGTGTCTGTGTTTACATAAAAAGGAAGGACTGTTAAAATAACTTACTTTCTCTTATGTCAGGAAGCTAAGACTGGTTTGAATATGTTAGGGAGTTCAGTACATTATGCTAGTGCTAAAACACGCTCTGCATGTCTTTACAGCTTTCAGTAACAGTATTTTTACTTCATTGATTAGCTTGAGTTGAAATGCACTAAAAGAACTCAGGCTGATACAGCATTTTCAAATATTTTACTTCCAGTCTGTAAAGTATATTCAAATGCCAACACAAATCATAACATACTGTATGTGAAAACAGATTGGACGGTTCCACCTAACATTTAAATAATATTTATTGTGAAGATATATCTGGATTAAGTACCCATAAATTTTCAGATACCTTTATTTTTTTGCATAGCCATAGCTGTTAGTTTTAGAAGACAGTCTCGTTGCTTGAAATGACAGTAGACTCCAGTAACCTTTGAGCTAGTAACTTCTTATTACCTTGTACTAATTCTCTTAATGGCTACTAAAAGTGATTGTAATAGCAGGATTGCCTTGCATTGGCATTATGCAAAAACAGAAGTACTTCTTGGCAGGTTCCTGAGTGGATTCATGTGATTTACTATGCATTTTTTGATTACTGTCTAACCTTCTACAACCTTTACTGTCTGTCTTTCACCATTAAAGATTCATCTCCCAGTCTGTCAGGTGAAATAATAGTCGGAATAGATCTGAATTACCTCATCTTAACTTATTTTAAATCAGTACAGACAAATTTTCACAATACTCTCACTACTCTGTTTCTTTACAAGCTCATCACCAGGATGAAAAATTCCTAAACATTTTTTAGTATGTATCAACTAATTAATACAATTTTTCATCAAACCGTATACCCTCAAGCAAGCATATTTCAATGGCAAATAGCATTCTAGTGAATGGATCGTTAGGTTGATCATCTCTGTTACAGAACATGAAGTTAAACAAGAATATGCTGTCTCATTCCTGACTTGCTCAGCCTTGGCCAGCAGTCGGTCTGTCCTGGAGCCCGCTGACCTCGGCTCTGCTGGACACAGAGGAAGCTTCTGGCAACTTCTCACTGAGGCCACTTGTGTAGCTTCCTGCTACCAAAACCTGGCCCTACAAACCCAGCATACAGCTGTAATGGAAGGAGAAATTAAACAGGAGCAGAGTGTCCCAAGTTAATAGCTGATTCTTTGTGCTGACCTGTCAGCTGATTGCAAGAGTTGGTACAGGAAGGTGTCATTATAGCAAACATAGAAATCCCACAGGTTTGAATTACGATATGTACTCTTGGATCAGGAGACCATTTTCATCTGGTTGTTCTTAATACATTTTTGAGTACACATGCCTATTTATCATTATTTTTTTCCCGGTTCCCTATAAATTACCAGAAAAGAAACAGTTCTGTTACACAGTAGAGAAGCACAAATACAATTTTTATAAAAATGCGAGTCCATAACATATGCAAATGTATGTATAGATGAATTGTACTTTAGTCTTTCACAGATAGAATCAAAGTATCAAGAGGGACTTCAGTAAAGAATAAATAATCCTGTACTTAGATGCATGCAGTTGTACAGGCATTGATAGTTGTTGACATAATGACATGCCTCTATCTTATTCCAAAATACAAATAAGTCTTTCACAGTGTTTTTCAGTTTAATGAAGTACTAAAAAAGCTATGTCACTAAGTGTATTGGATTGCTACACAGTAAAGGAAAAGTAAGCAAACTGGGGATTTATTTTCAAGAGTGTCACTGTGAAGCTCTGCCAACTTAGGTATGAGCTCTTCAGGTTGTAGCTTATTCGGTTACTGGTATACCTGGAAAGTGATCCCAGTTTGGAAATGATAGCTATTGAGAATGGCAGTGGAAGGTATTTTGTTACCTGAGCAGGGATACATCTGGTGTCTTTTCTGCTCTTGTCATCTTCCAGATACTGTTATTTCTTTTGTCTTCTTTTAGTTTTTCCCAAACAAATGGGAAGATGGAGTTCTGGGAAGGATATCTACTTGCTTCAAGCATGCCCTTCCTTTATTTCTCAGTGAATAAGCCTCTTGACTGCATGTCTCTCTCTGATACCTACTTCTGTTGGTGGCTTCAACTCGAACTGCCAGTACTGTACAGCACTTCAGCCAGTCTGCTGCTAATCTGCTGCCCTTGGTGCTACAGATGCTCTCTTTGGTCTGGTGTGTTTTTTCTGCCTTTGCTGTTTCTGATCAAAGAATCCACCCTTTCCATCACCAAGTGGCTGTACAGTTGTCTGTTTGCTGTTGTGTGCTCTCAGGTTTGGCTTGTGAAACTCCATTCCATGGTATAACTTCCAGCACACTGTTGAAACACTTTTGCTGTCAATACTACATCTTCTTTTCATTCCTCAGCATAAGAAAGCAGGTTGGGTGTTCATGATGATCGGCCTAAATCATACCTCTGACCTATTCTGGTAGGGCTTGGATTTGTATTTCCTTAATGAACGTGGAAATGAAAAGACAAAAGACTGTCATGGGTGTCTCAGCCTCATCTGCAGTAAGATGTGAAAATACCTCTGCTACAACTGTTTATAGTAGTTTGCAAAGGAAGTTTTCTATTTCTTGGTATCTGTAATTTTATAATTCCTTAATACAGCAGGTATCTATTTCTGAGAACCTTAACTGGGTTTTGAAGGCATACCTAAGCAATGCAACTGAATTAAATTAATTTAAAAAGCTGTGGAACATATATTTTTGTATTATTATGTAGTGTTTGGTTTTTGTAGGGGCCTGGGGGATATTTTTAGCATAATTTGAAGAGTTCTATTTAGCACCCTGAAGAAAAACATTAAACAACTCTCCATTTTGTTTTTCAGTGTGCAGTGACCTGGAATTCAGGGAAGTTGCAAACAGATTGAGAGACTGGTTTAAGGCACTTCATGAAAGTGGAATTCAGAATAAGAAGACTAGGATTGTTCAAAGGCCTGAAAGAAGCAGTAAGTGATTTCTGCTTGTCTTATTTGATGTTTTCTTTGACACTTTTCTGTTCTTCTGTTTTTTGGTTGCTAAAACCTGCCTTATTTTCATGTGCTTTAAATAGGCATGTGGACAAAACTATAAATTTGGACTTTTCTGAACTTGGTTTCCTATTTATGGCTTAGTACTAATACAAGATGTTCGCTTTAGACTTTAAATATAATTTGGCAGGACAGCTACCATTCACAATGCTTTAATTTGTGAATGCCATCAAATTAAAAGAAATAGAAGAGCTTAAATTGTGTGTGACCCATCTTTGCTAGTTGATGTCACTCTAGGTATAGGTACAGAAAAACATATGGAAAAGAAGCTTGTAAGTAAAAAGGAATTTTTAAGGTCATATTTGAAATTGGGAAAGATTCAGGAGTACTAATGAAGTGGAAACAATAGGGGGCATAATTTGTTTTTAACCCCCTCATATAGTTAAATAGATTTTTTTTTTTGTGGAAAGTAGTTACATTTTAAAATGTAATCATCAAAGGACTTATTTAGAAGAGCTGTTGAAATGTGCATTAATAGTTCCAGAAGTGAAGTCCTACTGTGAGGAGAGTCAAATTGGATTTCATAAGCCAAAAAACCCTAGCTGTTGTTAATATGAAGAGCAAACCATGATTTCTTCTAGAGTATGTTTCACAGAACTTGGCCACTACTGACTTCTTACCTTACTTATTTTATTATTAGCTTTTTTAGTATTTGAGATTTTTTTTAGCTTTTGTTTGTTTCAGTTAGTAGCTTTACTTTTTCTTTTTTTTTTCAAGAAATTCATTAATGTCACTTAATTGGAAGTGACATTTCATTGTGTGATTTTTTCATGCTAAGAAAATGTGAATAATTCTGTAAAACAGAGTGAATTAAATATGGTTCTGTCTTATCTGTGAATACTTTTCTTAACATGGAGAAAAATTGTTTCTGAGGTAAGGTGGTAATACAGTAACACCGCTTTTTATTGATATTTTTAAAAATTACATTTTAATCCATATAGATCCAATTTACATTCTGGTTGGTGCACATAACTGGCATGTGATATGCTTCTCATAGAGTAGTGAAAACAATAGAAATACAAAGTTTGCAGCCCTTAAGTTAGAATTTATTGTTTAAATTTAAGGCTTTAAAAAAAATGTGTCTAATTAGGTAGGTTAGTGTATTGCTCAGTTGAACGTAAACTGAAATATCGTGCAGGGTCCTGTTTCTTGCTGAATGCTTACTTTGAAATTTGGGCAATGTTAAAGGAAGCAACTGTAGAGCTGTTAAGCATTACGTCCTGCATAAGTATAAAGTCAGTGTTTCAAGAAATTGGATTCCATGTAATGCAAGAAAGTAAAGTTCACGATTAATACTTTGAGTACTGTGAGATGTAGTGCAAACATGAAGTTCTTAAGAGTGAGATTTTTCTCTTGGCTTTTTTTCCTTTTTTAAGCACACAGGGGGTTTTCATAAGACCTACCATCTTCACTTGAAACAGCCATTTGTAGTGTGATGTGTATGTGGATATAATATAGTCATATTTATTATGTCATTTGTTTGTTTGCAAATTTTTATTTTATAATAGCAATCAAAGACTGTATTTAGATTTAAGATCCAAAATTTTAATATGTGAGGCTAAAAATGCAAGTGTTGTGGGTTTTTGGACACTCAGTTTTGGAAGCCTTCAAAGTCATGAAGTTCTCTCCTTTAGCACTGTACACAATCTGCACATATTTTAAGAGGTACATAAAATTTAAGGCATAATTGCATGCTAATCTACCATTTTTTGAGAGATAGAATCAAGAGTTGATTTGGATGGCTAAGAATAGTCTTTGCAAGGCTCTTTTTCATCAACAGGTGAAAGATTACAATCTCTGTGGAAAATTCTGTTTCCCATATATTACTGACTTTAAATGACTTGTCAATGTTGTGCTGTCATAAATGTTTGACTTAGGTTTTTATTGTGGTACCAGAATTTGGAATGTTTAACTAAGTATTAATTTATTACTGGTTCTAAACTTGGTTGAATTTTGATGATAGGCTTTGGGATGTTTATTTTCTTTTTACTAAAATAAAGCAGATAAAGTTTTACAAAATGGTTACATGTGGGACATTCAGTTTGTCCTATATTTTCTTCCTTTTCTTTTCACAAAAGAGGTATTCAGCAGAAACCTACAGTGTTTCACATTTGAAGAATAACTGTTCAGTGGGTAATGTTTCAGTACTGTGGTCAGTTACTCAAATTGCATATAGCTAATTGTGAAAAAATACTGGGTTTAGATGGTAAACATCTTATTTGTGCAGTATTTACTCTGTTTTATAAATAGCAAATATTTACATGTTTGCAATAATTTGACAGGCTGCTGCATGAAGTCCATCTATAGACAGAAAGCAATTGAATGAGTGTATGCTCAGTGGTAGTTTTTTTTTCGTTTGTAGATTTGGGGATGCACAAATTATTTTAAAACTGGTTTGACTAGTGCTGTATGTTTTACCTGTCATGTAAATTTCTGTACTTCAAAATTTCTCATTTAAGACAGCAAAATACATACTGCATTTTATGGGAAATGAACATGTCTGTTGTTTAGAAGAAAATATCGTGTCACTATGTCCCAGTAAACGCATAAAGAAACATAAAATATGATAACCATTTAACATAGTAATGTCCATTCTAATACCAGTAAAAAAATTCTTAAAACTGTTCTTCAAGAGCAAGGTTCTCAAGTAATATCCCTCAATATCTGTTTCCAAAGTCATATGAGGTCCAAGACATCAGGCCTATTGATATCTAAGTATATCAGGGCATCCATCTATACTGATATCTTAGTATACCATGGCTGTCCATTTCCTATCTTGGAGGTGCCAGAAAGGTACAGCTACAAATAAAACTTGCCAAGAACTTCTTAACTTTTATAATGACTTTACACTAGGCACATCAGACTAGGTGGTCTGTGCAGAATAACAACTGCAACAAAAATCCACCTGAATGCAACTTCCCCTTTCAGAGTCCCATCCAACAGATCCCTGGAGTTGTTCATTACTCTTGGGGTGTTAAAAATCTGATTTGTCACCCTTTTCCCCTAGGCTTTCCTGTATTCTTATCATTAAGTTTCTTCCTCACTGAAAAAACATTCTGCATTTAAAGAAGCAATTTGTGGCATCCTTTCTGGTTGTCTCTTTGTATTTTAGGTTTTTTTCATATTTCAGTCGCTCTGGTGGCATTTAGGATGGGATATATTAAAAGACTTGAGCACAGTCCTTCTGACCAAGGCAGATGTGGTGCAAGCTCATAGTGCCTTGCTGATGTGTTTTGGAGTTGTTCCAGCTATTAAATAATCCACTTTATTCCATATAATCATTAATATATTTAAGTAAACCAAACAATAGTGTTCTGCTAGAGCCGTCAATATGCTGTTAACAAGTTAAAAATGTCAGGTGCCTACATTGCTGTGTTTTTACAAGAGTAAGGTAATTTTGTCTTACTGACACCTTTTTTCAAAGCAGAATGTTATTAGTAATCAAGAGTAGGATATTTCAAAAAATAATAGGGTATTATTTCCAAAATCCCTTTTGGGTCCAGATGTGGTAGAATGTAATATATCTAAAAGTATCAATAATATGGGTGCTACATATACACTTAAATCTTTTCCTCAGGCCATTTATGGTCTAAATAGATGACACAAAAGAGAAAAGTATATTTGGCCCCCATACTACAATAATACCCCCATTATTTTTCACTTGTGGATCGGAATAGGTAGAGTTAAAAAATTAAGTGATATTTTATATACTTTATGTTTAAAGTCTTATTAGAATATTTGTTCTATTTCTATATTAATTTTGTGTGATAAAACACAAAATTAATGCATCATATATAGAGCACAAAAAATACCATAGTCCCACAAATATTTCTGCTAACAGGCAGTCTATTTCTGAAGAATACTTGTGCACCTTGCCATGTTAGAAGATGAAAGACCAGGGGCCAAAGGTAATAAATAGAGAATTTTCTTATGGCTTGGAAATAATATGATGATTTGGAGTCTAATGCACTAATAATTTTGAAAATAACCTAAAAATACAAGAAATCTGAAAGAAAATTACTTTCAAGTGGCTTGTCTGGAGCTAGAATAGGAAGATATTATTACACTATACAAAATTGCAGGAGAAAAACGCTAATTTTGTAAAGAAAAGTAAATAAAATAAGCAACTTCAGATTTTTGCTTGAAGATTTTAATTTCATTCTGACTATCCTAAATTCCTTATTGATGAAGAGACAAGCTGATATTATGCAGTGGTAAATTATATTTCCCTGATCTTCGTTGCCAAAGCATATTTGAAAACCCTGAGGTACCGAGAGAACTCATGAGAACAATAGGGTTTTCCTTGCTCCTAGAGTAAGGAAAGAACTCCTAGAGCTGGAAAGAATTGTGGTTTTAAACAGTATTTTTGATGTCTTCAAAACACTGATGGCTTGAGAATTTGTCTGATTCCTGAGATTATTTCAGACAGTTCCATAAAGCTGAACTGCAAAGTTGAACAGGCTGACAACCTGAACCATAGTTTAGTTTACTAGAAAGGAAAGGTTCTTCCAATGAATTTTTGCATGTGTCAGGTTAGCTTATGCAAAGGCATCCTCAGTGAAAGAGTCTGGAAGAAGAAATCCAGCCTAGAATTAATTCTGCACAGGAATTTTAATGAAGCCATCTCTACTTAAAATTAAGTCTCTAAATGAACCACATCAAGGTTGTTGACTGAAATTGGTTTTGACTCGATCTTTTGTACAGAATTATCCTTATATAGAATGAAACGTGTGTCCTCATTATTTTATTTTATTTTAAAATTTCTTTATCCTCAGTTATCTGCTTTCCTCTGACAATCACTCCTGTTAATAAAATGGTAAATCTGGTGTCCCAAATAAAAAATTTAATCTGATCTGTCAATCTATTAGGAAACTGATAGCTTCTAGGAATAGGATTCATGTTGCTTTTTTTCCCCCCCCACTTCCATATAAAATTCTTTAAAACACTTTCTGTAAGAGACTTCAGAATGCAAACTTTCAAAGGGACAGTGCAGTTGTACTTTATTTCTTTCTCTTGTAACTTTTGTTGTGACATGACAGTCAGTTTTCCTAGGTTTATCAAAATACCTTTGGTACCTTCCGCATGTTCCCCAGGGCCAGGAGTTGGTCTTCGATGATTCTTATGGGTCCCTTCCAACTCAGGATATTCTGTGATTCTGTGTCTTGCCCTAACCTAGGCTCTGCTGGTGTCTGTGTAATCACAGTGAGCAGGAATGTATTAAAGCCTCAGACAGGAGACAGAGAATGTTGTGCCTAAATCTGTCTCCTGGCTCTTGTGGAGCCAGATGAGGCTCACCAAGATCACTTTTGTGATCAAGTGCAGAAGCATTCACCTCTGCTTATTCCTCCTTATCTCAGTCTTTTCTGCTCTGCTCTCTCCTGATTGCATTAGGAAGGGAAACATTTTCCCAACTTGTGCACAGTAAGCCTCAGCTGTGAGATGCTGTTCACTGACGGTTTTCTGCTAACCAGAATATTACAGAAATCCATTTCAAAAGCAAACCTTCTTGCTATGCAGCTTTCACACTGAACAGGTAAAATCCATGGTCTAGATGTCAGCCAGGAGTCTGGAAAAGAGTGCATGTGTGTTTATTCACATGTGTGATTTGCCAGCGTCTTTTATTGCTTCAGACAGCACACTGGTACTGGAAAAAATTGTGCACTTTTTGGCATTTTAGATAAACAATTTCTGTGTAATAAAATTTCTATGCAATAATATGTGAGCCCTGTGTATGTATGCTGTTTTAATTTCCACATGGTCTCAAAAGCTGTCTTTCTCAATGGCCACATTGCTTACGTGCTTAGTAAGCAGGCAAATGATAGTTTTACCTTGGAAAGCAGATAAGAGTTGAAATTCTCCCCAGAAAAATAACCAGAAAGAGGAGCATTTCTGTTGGTTCCTTTTGAGAAAATGTTATGAATGCCCAGTATGTAAGCCATGGAGGATGGTTATATTTCTTAATAATTTTTCCCTTGGGATTGTTTTGACCAGGAAAAGAGCATGAGCTGGTACTTCATATTTTTTAGACAGTGTTCAGAAATAGCTGCATAGAAGTTCACTTCATTATGGTATATGGAAATAGATTTTGAATAAGTGGTTAAAAGGAAAGATAAAAACATCTTTCGTAGTTTAGTCATCTGAGCAGCAGTTTTTGCTCTTCTCAGCATAATGTTGTGTATTTAATCATAAAGAATAAATTATTATCATTCAATTATACTAATTATTCCTTAGTTTCTGCTTATTGCTTTGTGTTACAACTGTGAAAAATGTGTAAAACCAGCGTTCTAGTTGTCATTCCAAGTGATAATTCACGTAGTATGTAATTTGGGCAATAATTTCCTAGGTCTAGGTCACCTGGTGATTTTTTGATTCTTAGTTCTGTATCACCTGACGCCTTCATGTGTCCAACCATGTTAGAAGGTATTAAACTCTAGACAGGTACTTCAAGGCTTTTCTGACTCTTTTACCCAAGTATATCACCTTCAAGATGTATTATTTTACCAATATTATAATAGAGGAAGCAGGACATTGTTGAGAGAAAGTACTTCAGATAATTTTAAATTTGGACAGTTTAGTAAAGGTTCTTTTAAAATGAACCAAGAATTTTACCACAATAATATCTAAAAGAGTTGGTAATGTGTGTATAGGCCTGAAGTTACGATCTTTTTGTGTTATAGCAGCTCTGTAAGAGGTGTAGTGCTCCACTTTATATCAAACAAAGCTGCTTCTATCTCTGTCAACACCTGCCTGAAATACTTGAGCCATTTTTATTTTTTTATTTATTTGAGAAAAACTAACACTTCACCTAGATTTCAGCCATTTCTATATTGCAGTGACTGATGGTTGTTAAAGACTTTGGCTAGATGAAACAAGACCAATGAAAACTAAGAAGAAATGTGATTTTTCTCTATTTACAACACTAAAATTGTATGTACTAGACAAGAGGAAGAACAGAAAACTAGTAAAAACAACAACAAGTATACCTGGGCTGTAAATGAAAATACAAACTACTTCAGAGTTGAACTCTGGTAAAAGAAACATAAATTACTTTCAAAGTAAAGCGTGATCAGTTTTAGGAATTATTAAATCAAACAGTTATTTAGTAGAAAGTAAGACTTCATGATCCACAGTACCTTTTTCCTCCAGTATCTGATGCTATTTAACAGATAGGTTATGACAGTTTTAATAAATGAAAGCTTTTCTTATATGAAATGTTAGTGTTTGAAGTAGGTTTATTAGTTCTGATGTACCAGAATAATATATTCCTATCTTCTAGGAAGAGTATGTCATGAATATCAGACTTCATACTCTATATTTAAATATTCAGCTGTGGTTATGTTGAACTTTGACAGAATTTATTGAAAATATTAGAACATAATAACATTTTTGTGGTGCTATCCTGTTGGTATCAGTGATCTGTAATAAAATGATCTGCCTTTCAATTATATTGCTGACTTCAGTGCAGTTTTTTTTAATTTCAAGCTTTGTCCTTAATTATGAAAAATGTAATAGAGAAGATACTGGTGGGACACCACTTTTTAAAAAATCTAAAAGCTATATAGAAAGAAGTGTGAAAAAAATTTGAGGAATGGGAACAGAGAATGAACTCCAGTCACAGGCTAATGCTAGTTAAGGAAATCAAGAAAAAAATGCGGATGGAATCTTACACAGTTATAAAATACTGTTCCAACCTTAATTTAGTGGTGTGTACACCTTTGAAATGTTCGGTTCTCTTTCACTATTCTTCAGATACATTTATTTCTTTTTAGAGTGTAATTTGAAACTGACTGAGGAGTTGGACTCGATGATCCTTGTGGGGTCCCTTCCAACTCAGCTTATTCTGTAAAATAGGCAGATGTTTGGAGGATTTCTGCTTTTCCTTAGTATAGTTTATTAAAAACATAAAACTGTCTTCTAGTATCCTAAAATACAAATACTTTACGATGTGAGCTTTGCCAGCATGAACCACAAATGCTAATTTAAAAATATTTTGTCCCAAATTTGAAAGCGATGCCTCTTTAATAAACTTAAGCTGGAGTTTCCACATGCAGAGATATTATCTTCAATTTCTTTGGCCCACAAGGTCTATCCTTAAATACACCTTTTAAGTGGCTTTTATCTTAAATTCCTTACTAGTTAGCATCTTATTAATTAAAATCTTAGTTGCTCTATTTCTGCCCTGTCTATTAGAGTTTGGTGAGCTGGCCAGAATGCTACATTTAGAAAAAAGTTGTGACTACAAGAATAATTTCTCCTGTCATGCAGGTACACAAAAGGCAGGATAGGTAGCAGTATGTTTCATGTTGACCTCTTTTGGTATCCAAGGTCATGAGGAGGATCTCTAGCTAAAAGCAGAATTAAGAGAGAAAGTGTTAAGAGGCCTTCAGGAACCGAGCCCTACAGGTAAATAGTGTTACACTGAACATTAATCCTTAGGAAAAAAAGGTTTTAAGATGGAGGAACTTGACAGATTTTTCCCGTCAGAAACATCTCTGAATAATTCTGATATCTTTTACAGATAGAGTTGCATAAGGCATTTACTCTATATCCTTATTCATTCAGTTGGGTCCTGTATCTCACTGCTCTTCATAATCCACAGAAAATAAGTTTTGTCCTGATGTTTTATCAGGGGCTGAAGAGGAAAGGAAAGATATCTTTGGCTCAATGCTAGCGTATGTCTTTAAATTGTAATAAAAACCTGAAAACTTCATAAATATGAAATGGTTAGCATAATTTTTTTTTTGCTTTTTTTTGGTCTTCTTTCTATCAAACAAAAATAATAATTGCTGTAACAGATCGTTAGAGAACTAGAAAAAGTGAGATAATTAACTATGACCCTGGTGAAAAGCCATAGTTAATTTAGAATTTCTGGGGAAAGTGATTTTATGTGTTGGTCTGACTTGCACAGGGAGTTTTGATGCTATCAGCTTTCTTGTCCTTTCTGAAATGGTCATTCTACCACAGAGTAGGCATTTCCATGTATAGATACATATCTAAAAGGACATCTAATGACTTCTAAATACAATTACTGGATTAATCCGTTTAGCAGTATAGAAGCACTTTTCAGATTTCTTTACTATTGTCAGAACAACAGCAAATGCAGGCACCCTGATTTTCAACAGCAGTAGAAATTGGTAGTTCCTGTGTGGTCTCATATCAGTGTTTCTGTAGTCATATCTACCAGTCTCATTTGTTCAGTGCTCAGTTAAAACTTGAAAGTTTTGAGAAGAATGATGTTTAGTAGCACTAAATCATGTTCTGGATTAGGGTGTGTACTCAACTGCCTGGCCACATCAGCCTGTGGCAAGACCCACAGCACATGAACCAGAAAAAGAGTGTGTTTGTATCATCTGCAGCTCACAGCTTCAACAGAGGCAAGAGGCCCGCTGGTTTCTGCATTTCCCTTTCATGTCCATAGGCAAGTCGGCATGTACTTTAAAGTTCATGCAGGAAACATAAATAGGAGGTGTGAGGTCTGGCTACAAGAATAATTAACTCAGCTTGTTCAATTTGTTAATTTTTTCAAGCACTGATTTAGGAAGATGCAAGCCATATAGGTAAGTACAATCATCTTTCATATGGCCTCCTTCAAGATACAAAGTATACCAGTAAAGATAAAATACAATTTTCAAACCATTGCTGAGACAATCATGTTCCTTTTTCATAGATTTAAATGTATATTATCAGAACAGAAAAAAACACCCAAGCACAGACTCCTACAAGTTCTGTGGAATTTATTCTCTTCTTAGTTCTGTAAGCTTTGCAAACAACTTAAGTTTCATTCTCCCAATTTATAGTATCACTTAAATTCCTCATCAGTATTATTTTCCAGGAAATCATTATATATCATTTATTACTGTACATAATGTATGTGCTATATGTATAACATTTGACATGAAAACTCTTACTTCTAAATGTTTTGAGGCTGACTGTAGAATTCATTTTTAGCAGGTTAATTTAGTTACTTTTAAAGTGAATCTGACATATAATTTATATGTGCATTTCAATAGCATACACTGTTTATTTATGGCATCTATGTACCACCAGAGCTATTTCCATGATGCAGCACTCTTTTGTGGTGGCTGGGATCAGCAGCTGCTCCAGCTTTCCTCCTATATAATTTTTATTATTTTTGTTTTGCCTCTTAGGATTTGATACCAGCATTTTGCCAATTTGCAAAGACTCCCTTGGCTGGATGTTTAATAGGCTTGATACGAACTATGACCTGTTGTTGGACCAGTCAGAGCTGGGAAGCATTTACCTTGACAAGAATGAGCCGTGCACCAGGGCATTCTTCAATTCTTGTGACACATACAAAGACAGTTTGATATCTAACAATGAATGGTGCTACTGCTTCCAAAGACAACAAGGTAAAAGATGAGATCAACCTGCATATGTATATGACTGACCTTTTTGTTGGGCTTTATCTTTTTTTTTAAATATTAAGAGGATTACAGTGAACTACAAGCTCTTAAATGCTGTACAATGAATTTGTGTTAAGGTATGTGACATGTGGTGATTACCTAAAATGAAGTAAAAAAATGCCAAACAAACAAAAAAAAAGCCAAACTACTCAAGCTAAACAGAAAGGCTTGCTAGAAATTCAAGTGTTGCACTAAATAAAGTGGAACACTGCCACTAATGCTTTTGCAGCTATATTGTTCCTTGTGCCTAAATTTGGTAAGAGTAGAGGAAAAGAGATGAAAATAAAGAACAAAATTATGTAAATTATTTCTTTCCCGGTCTACTTTGCCTACATTATAAAATAAACTTTTTTATTGCTAATTTAGGGTATCTTAATGTTCAATGAGCCTAATAAAATAGCTGAATGAACAGTATGGATAAAGTTATTTCCAGACATTTAGACCTAAAACCAGTTAGTTTTTATTGAATCTCTTGAATCTCTTGTTAATGTTCTGATGTGATTTTGATTAGACAAATAAACACGACAAATAAACACAACCTATAAGCATTATTTTCCTGAGTAATATATAACAATTTTAGACATAGGTGAGACATCACGTAAATTGTATAATCAAGCTAATTGTGATGTATCAAGGAATTCACTCATTGAATATTGTCTGAAATTGGTCAGAATAACCCCTACATTTTTCCTACTAACATGAGGGAGTTTTTCTAAAGGATAAACAGCAATTAGGGTTCAAATTTCTACTGCCGATAGAGGAGCTAAAACTGATTTGGTGGAAAGTTTGCTAAGCTAATTCAGCATTTTTGAAAGTTTTAGTATCAGTTTTTAAATCTCACTTGTACCCTTAAAACTCTCGTTATAAATTCTCATTAGCATTCAGCATTTATGGTTTCATTCTGATTTCTGTGGAAATAAAGGCTTTTATCATGCCACATCTGCCAGTTGTAAATCTACGTAAAAATAAAGTGGTACTTCTGTAGAGAAATACTAAATAGCAGATATCTTTACTTTGGTAACTTTCGTGTTAAAAAGTTAGCATTTAAACTTTCAAAATACCTTGTTTATTTTATAGTAGAACAATAACTTGTGCATGATTTTTTTATAAGCATGTATGTACTGCTACCAACACTAGGAAATTAAAAATAACCAATCCCAGAAGTAATGTAGCTCTTAAAGAACATATAATAATTTCAGCTTAATATATAAATACCCTTAGTCTTTGGAGGGCAGTATAATGCTTTTCTATTGCCAGAGGACGTACAGCAAATTACATGTGAGCTACTATGGTCCAAGGTTTTCCCACCAATTTCATATAATATATGCATGATGACATAACCAGGGCATTAAGGCATTAAAAAAACACTTCCACAGATCAGTTTCAAGTAGTTTTGCATTTTCTTACTTATAAACACTTTTTGTGCATCGTATTTGCTCAGTGGACTGTTAGAACCTCAGGATGGTATTGTAAAGACTGGTCTAAACACTAGAGAATTTTACTAATGCTATCCCAACAGATCCATCTTTCAGTGACACTGATTCTTCATGTTGCAGTACCCAACATTATCAAGCTTTTCTTCCCCTTTTTACCAATTTCTTCATTGTCTTGATAATGGTGTTGAGATAAGGTGCTGATTTCAAACAGATTAGGTAGTCTTTGGTACCACAGTGTGTTTGAGTATATAGTAAAAAAAGATGTCTCCTAAACATTGTATATGAAGTGACATCTCAGGTTCAGCAAGCCACTCATCCTTCAAAATGAACGATGTCTGGGCACTGTCTCCCTAGTGTATTATGACCCATTGAATTCTCTGTTTGTAATTCGCATTGTTATGCTGAACCGTGGAATATGCTCATGTCTGGTTATGTTTTACTTGATGGAATGATCTAAATAAGGCCTTTAACTAAGCCCTTGCTATTAATAGGAAAAAGATGGAAAAGCTGAAAAAATTCAGCAGCTTCTTTCTGATGTTTATTAAAATAAGTTGGTATTAACAGAATGCTTCAAGCCATATAGAGCAGTTCTCTCTATTCACTGAGCTTAATAGTGCTTTCTGGGCAGATCAGTGGTTTTACAGTACTGTTGTTGAATAATGTTGTTCTAAAGGCAATACAAAATTTAGTCAACCGTACTGGGATAGCAATTTCATTTTGCTTTTTAAAAGTACACAGTATTTGCTTGAGTTACTATCTGAGAAGCCCTTATGGTCTTTGATCTTAGTTTTACCGTGCAAGATTGTCAGGATTAGACAAGTACTTGAAACTCTTCTTCATTCATTCTTTCTTTCTGCTTGATTACACTACACTAGACCTATTACTGCACATTGCTAACAACTTCTAGTCAATATAGGCAACTTTTTTATGAATCCTGAAGTCAGATCTTTCTTGTGGAGAAGATCTTTCTGTAGTAGTTGTCCCACCTTGACTAATGGTTAAACACTTAGGTACCATCCAGTGATGCTTATTGCATTTTTTCTTGCCCTCACTCTTCTTTAAATGTAGTTTAGTATTTCTGAAGTACATCCAAGGCATTAAAATGCATTTCTGCAATACATCAAAATCTCCACTGTGCCAGTGCTCTTTTCAAGTCTTTCTGTACACTTTGGTCACTATGGCCTTCTAGTTTCAACAATCCATGCAAGTGTTTCAGCACCGATTTTCACAACTTCCTTTCTTAGTTTCTTAGTTTCGATGCTAATGTGACACTCCAGTGCTTACCGAAATGCTGAGGCCTTTGCAATGCTGGCCTTTTTATAGGCTGAATTTTTTTTCTGCCAGTACCTGGTTACTGCAGCCTTGTTTTGTTTCACCACTGATTCAGAGTAGGAGAGTAGCCAATTCTGCTGAGAATACTAATGCTTAGCAGCCAAGTATTTCTTTACTACAGGCCTCTGCATGGATCTATTAGTCCAGCACATCTCTAGATGCTTTTTCTTAGAGGCTCTTCTGTCTGTTGTGCCTAGAAGACATCTTCATGACTTTAAAAACAGTCCCTCTTACAGAAGAATTATAATTATCATGATTTGTATTTGCCAGTCTTAATATTGCAGGAATTTAAAATATATTTAGAGAGAGTTTCAAAGGAAGATGTAATATGTTTTTATCAAGATAAATGATGATCATAAATGAAATCCCCTGGCAGACTTCTTGAAGGGTAGTATTGATGCTTCAGATTCCTGAAGTACAAACCTTGGATGTCCAGCAATTACAGTGCTTGACCCCAAGTACAAGCAAGACATCACTGCAGCTGTATCTGTAGTGGACCATATTTAGAACCTAGGGGCTCTGCCAAATATTATCTACTTGATAGGTGAAAAATCACTGTTTCGTTCTTGAGTAAGAAAGAGAATCTCTGAAAGTTGAAGGCTCACTGTGTGGGTAACAGATCCTTGAGACCTATCTGTTAAAAATCATAGACATTCTTTGTCAAACCTACCAGTTTGACTCCAGTTGATCTGTTTTGGTAAATCAAAGCTTAATTGTGCTAGCCTTGAAGCACATCTTGACATGACTGGATATTGATGTCTCAAGGGCCAGTGTTGCATACTCTGGTGTGTACTAGTACTTTGGGCACTGATGAATTGTGAATGGCTGTTGTGTTGTTCAGGATTCACTCCTAGCTATGCACTGATACTATCAGAAGAATGATTCCTGCCATATCTGTGAAAGTAGATTAAGGATGAAGATGATTAGATACCTTGCATCTAATTAATCTGCCTTGTACCTTACATTTGTATTCAGATTGTCAGACTGACTGATGTCAGATTCACTGCTATTTCAAGAGAAGTTACCACCCTGATGTTTGTAAAGGATTGTTTTTTCTCCTTGGCTCAAGACTGCCTTAAGTTGTCCAGTGACTGCTTTTTTTATTGAAATAGTTTCAGAAATCTAAAAAAAAGCTTTTCAAACATAGGAACTAACCTGCAAATAAAGAGGGAGGCATTGTGATTTAGGAAGAGAAGAAAAAGGATGTGCTGTGAGCCAAAAGGAATTGGTTGAACTTCTAGCCTGCCATTCTCTTTGACAGTTTTAAGCACCAGAGTGATTAAGTATTGTTAAGAGTTTTTGCTGCTTATATCCTGAGAAGCAAAGCTTAAGTGTGAATCTTGAAGACCTAATTTCTGAGAAGAAGAGTGTTTTGGGTAAGTAACTACCTCATGTTGCCTTGTTACCTCTTGGTTAATGGTATTCCTTTTTGTAATTATGCCACCAAAAATTTATAGCTATAAAAGAAGATTTTTTTCTTTAGGCATCATCCATAATTTTTACATTTCCACATGTTAGTGCTCATGTGTGCATATCTCTGTTTCTAATTTAGGATTATTTTTCATGGAAAAAAATACATATATTCTTCCTATTTGACTAGTTCCTCTTCATTGGCATATTTCCCATCTCTTTTGGAGGAGAATAGAATAGAATAGAATAGAATAGGTGGGAAATGTTCTGTGACATAACCGAACTGTTAACCTAACCCTGCCAAATCCACCCCATTCCTAGATCCTTGTAACCTGTGATATTTGTATGATAAATTACTGTCATTTATTAGATTAATACTAGTAGAAAATACCCTTAGTTTAAGAAATAATCGATCCTCAGAATGCTGTAGCATTAAGAGTTTAAATCACCAAATACTGGGAAAGACAGAAACCTTAGTTTTGAAAGGTAATGAAATAGTGAGCATGATCATCCTCAAAGTACTTCTTACAATGAAAAAAGTGAAACTTTGTGTCGCCTCAACAAATACTCAAAGGCTGAATTATTAAAATCCAATACCCCTCCAGTGATGTCAAATCTCAGTGATTTGTCAAGACCACACAGAGAAATTGGTTCCTTGTCTGGAAAGATAACTCCTGAAAATTTCTTCTGGCATTAAGACTCCTGTGGACAGTATTTTGAAAGTGGAGCCTACCCTTAAGGCCTTTACTCTAAGAAGAATCATTATAGATTTAGTGCGAAAGGACAGGCCCACCAGAGTTGAGGCCACTGAAAACATTTATAAGCTTCTTTAAATGTATTGCATATGTAAATGTTATTTAAAATGTAAAACCAAAAGAAATGAACAGCCTGCTTCCAGTAAGAGATTATTGTTGTCTACTAGTTTTTATTTACTCTCTTAGATAATACCAAAGGCCTGTTGGAGTAACTAGGCTGTGACAGCCAACAGGCTCTGTGTTCACCAGAAGTATATTTTTGATCCCCACTTCATGTAGTCATTTGTCACCAGTGTGCCCTACATACTGACTGGGTGCTGGTGTTACGTGTGTTCTGCATCAAAGTCTTACTCATCTTTAAAACAGCTCAGAAAACCTTTATCTACTTGCATGGAGAAAAAGAGATCCTTGAGTTAAGTACATGGCAAAGATGTATTATAAACGATCAGTCTTCTAAAATGGAAAATGCACTTAATATTCATGAAATGTAAGATTTTGTCTGGGAACGGTGCAAGCTAAAGACACCTGTGAGTAAACTCAGTAATTCTATTGCTGGTTCAGAATGAGAAATATCCTTATGCTGATAATGGTCTAATGTGGTATGCAGTGCCAGTATTCAGAGATTAATTAGTGCTTTGCTGTCTTTGATTCTTTCACTTATTGAACAATGATGTAAACACATTCACATCTTATTTTCTTCGCATTCATGGGGCATACTGCAACTTTCTTTTATGGACAGTAAAAAAATAAATTATTCAGAACTAGAATAAGCTGTAGCTGAAGAACAGAACACTGAATTTTAATACATTTTCTGCTTCTTAGAGCCATCTAAAGTTTGGCCTCCATTTTTGCTGCACATGGGGCTTCATACCCATGGGATCCAGTCTTAAATTGTTGCCAGAGAATCACAATCTTGCAGACTTCAGTGAAGACAAAGGTCTTATTTTCTTACTGTAGTATGTGAAATACAGAATTGGAACATGACTTCTAAAAAGGACAAAAGGAAGGAAATTAAGAGAGCCATCCTTTTTTTTTAGCTAATACATGAGAAAAGCTTCACAGTTGCACTGATTTCTATAGACCAGTAAAGTAGAGTGTGATAGAGTTACTATTTTGGTCTAGCATTCCTCAGTCCTCCAGACTAGTGACTAGATGCTGACTTGGAGATGAGTTAACTGGGAGTGGTGTTCTGCACAAATCAATGGTGGTATGCAGATTCTCAGTTCTGAAGCTGTAGCAAGGTGTGGTAATTCTTTTGTTTCAGATGTGTGTGTTTCATAAGATTGGTAGTTAGAGTGACCTTACAACATAGCAAACTGTGAAAATGTAGTCATGTGCTTTCTGTCCTAGATAATGTGTAACCTGTTTAACATTTTTATGTCATTTTAGACCCACCGTGTCAGACAGAACTCAGCAACATTCAGAAGCAGCAAGGAGGAAAGAAGCTTCTAGGTGAGCCATAGATCATTCTTTTGAAGGTTTTATTACTTACATAAATAACCCTAGTTACACAGCAACACAAAATCAATATTAATCCAATGAAGATAGACCACAGTAAATCTCAGCAACAAAATTTATGAAATTTTTGAAACCTATTAAACTTGGTTTTATTACGTTACATACCAAAAGCTCTTGCATCTGTTTTATTACCCTGGTAGAAGGTAGATTTTTACAGTTACAGAGGGGACAGCATAAGGTACTCCTAAAGCAGTATTTCTGCTGATCCTTTAACTGTAATATTCTGTAAGTAATTGAAATCTTTGTTGTGAATCAGTTTATACTGCATCACTATTTCTGAAGTGTAAAGTCTTCATTTTCCACTAGCCACTGTGTTAAAGCTGCAATAAAAGGCTTGGCCTGAAGCAGTCAAAACTGTATTTCTCATAAGGATGGTTTCTAACAAGAACTATACACTTCAAATGCTTTAATAGGAATATTATGTTCCTTGTGATCTCCAATTGGAGATTCAGTGGATTATTGAGCTCAAGGCAAATCACTGCCTCACAAAATAAGCCCCTCTTGTACATATAAATGCAAATTTAGTATTAATTTTGTATAGTTTTTTGTGGTGTGTTCTGCTGCATTTGTTTTCTGTGGTGGAGTAATTAAATATTAGTGTGTAAATAAGTGGTTTGTACAATACATATTAAAGACAACTCCTTGTAGCAAGTAGTTTGTTAGTCAGGAAGTCTGACCCTTACTATTCAGACTTGTTTGTACTCTACAAATGATGGAACTTCCCATTCAGAACTGGGTCCTACATTTGAGCCTTTTTCACCAGAATACAGTGAAAATCTGGACTCAGATATTCAGGGGGGAAGAAATATATGTATCACAGGATCAACAAAAAATTAAAAGGAAGATCACTCGCTTTATTTATTGAAATCAGTCCAAGACTGATATGTGTTATTTTCCTTCCCACATTTGATACATTCAGTCACTTTGAGTCAACTGAATTTAGTACTACTAAAGCAGTCAGTGTAGAATCTGAAATGATGAAACGGGAAAAGGTAGTTGCTTTCGTCTATAATTGTGACGTTGGCCAAGACGTGGACTTCAATATACTTATTCAACATATATATCTGTGTCTATATCTATCTATCTATCTATCTTGCAGGGCAGTACATCCCCTTCTGTGATGAGGATGGGTATTACAAACCAAGTCAGTGCCATGGAAGCCTAGGGCAGTGCTGGTGTGTGGACAGATATGGCAATGAGGTGTCAGGATCCAGAACAAACGGCGCAGCAGAATGTGGTAAGTTAAGAACTTTCTGTGGTGTTTGGTTTAGAGGTGTTATTCCCTTTGATTGCCAACCAGGTTAAATTTCTTCAGTAAGAAGTGTGGGAGTAAACTACATGGATTTTGATATAAAACCCAACAAATTATAATTTGTTATTGTTATTGCTTCACTATTTTTTGGAACTACTGTCACTGTGTCCACTATTAATAGACCCCTTACATGTGCTTGGCATAGTGTATATAAACCCAGGAAAAATTAATTTTCTAGAGCAGCATTATGTAAGTCCCAGAATGTTTCATGAAACTCCTTTGGGTCATCAGCATGCAAGTGAGTTCGATTTGACATTTTTTTCAGTTTATATTTGAGAGAATTGCCAGAAGTTTTTAGCACACTAAATCTTCCCTTATTTTTCCCTTCCCTACAGCATTGTGCATCTTCTTCCAAGAATTCCCATGTCACCTTTATTTGATGTCCCAGATATAAAAGATGAAAAAAAGTATTTTTCCTTTTATAAAAAAAAAAAAAAAAGGTCACTTATGACTCCTTTTCACTTCTCCAACAAAAGAACATAGCCTGAAGCAGAGAGTAAATTGTACACAGTATTTGAGGTACAAGCTCAGGCCTATTATCTGTCTGATCCAGGATAATTTCTAGATAAATGGACAGTTTGATATAGTTCAAGACAATATGTAAGAAGTGAACAGTACTCAGGGTATATTACCAGTAGTCCTTACTGTCAACTATAAGTTGTTGTACTTAAATTTTTTCAGTGTTCCTAGCACTCATTATATTTCAACAAATCCATAAAATTTGTCTCCTTTTGTTAACATTGAGAAATTAATTCAATATTGAGGTGGATTTTTTATGACAAAAGAATCCTCATATTATTTATATTTTATTTTTATGTAACACTCTGTAGTTGTCCTGAAATATTCTGGTGTGCCTTTTGTATGATTATGTAAAATATACTATAAATATGTAGTGTCTCTTGTGAGTCTTTTCTATAACTGTCATACCTTTTTAGCTATCGATTTAGAGACTTCAGGTGATTTTGCCTCTGGTGATTTCCATGAATGGACAGATGATGAAGATGATGAAGATGAAATAATGAACGATGAAGATGAAATTGAAGATGATGATGAAGATGAAGGGGATGATGATGATGATGATGACGATGATCATGAAAGATATATTTGATAATATTAAGAGGTCCATATGTTGTACCTTTCTAAATTTCTCAAGATGGTATTTCATAAAATCCCTTTACTCTCCAAGATGAAAAGGGTTCTAATAAATATGTATATTTTGTATGATTATTTCAAACATTGCAGCTGGAGTCATAGACTTTTTTTGTTTAAATAAGAATAATTATATCATGTGCTTTTGAGTTTTAAAATGCTGTTGCGCTGAAGAAAACACTTGGAATTCTAGCCTGAAGAAAAAAATGTTATGTGCTACTGAAAATACATACATGTGCAAAACACACTAGAAAGCCAACCAGTCTCTTCAGAATTCTGCTGAAAAGATTTTTGCCCTCACTTGGAACTGTGCATGTCCTCTTCAGAATGCATATTGTGACTTAAGTTCTGTCAGTGTTTTAGGCCCTGCAATTGTCCATTTAAAGAATCAGAAATGTATTGCAGTTGAAAAACATTGGTGCACAAGTAGCATCTCAACCAGCCTTTAATTAACCAAAGGTATGGAGAAAAATCAGGAGGAAAAACTGTAGCAAAGTCCTCCTTTGAGTTTGCACTTGTAGTTACATTTTTATTAGGAAATGGCTAGATTATTGAAAGGATTTTTCAAAAGCAGTAGCATGGACAAGCACCAGTTCTGTAATTCTAAAATGTTCTTGTCCTTCCTTTTTTTGATTTCATGTCAAGGTCATATAAGCTTTATCATTATTTACTTAAACATTGCTTCACCCTTTGTGGTTTCTCTGTATTTCTCTCTAATCAGACTAGTGTAAAATATTTACATTGGGAAAAATACTTGCTTAAAATTGTATTACCTTTATACATGACTGTATTTCAGAGTATTGTCACTTGCCCCGAGGTAGTTTTTAATAAATGTATAATGATGCTTTTTATTTTCTTATTTCAGAAAATAGTTTTCCTCTTTATCTTAATTCATGTTGTTTTCTGTTACTAGTGCAGAAACTTATAGAACGTATTGTAAAGGTGCCTTGCAAAATAGAACTAGAGAGGTTTTAGCATGCATACCAGTATAGGATGTTAGGCAATAGCTAAGCACACCCAGTTACCAAATTAATACCAGTATAGGTACTGCTGCTGGAATGAAGAAAATGGATTATTTTAATTTTTTTCCTATTATTATGTAATTACCATTTGGTCCAGATTATATTTGTTGTGTAGAGTAGCACTTAAGATTTGACTGTAGAGAAAATTACTTTAATCACTGTATTTATGTTAGCATGTTAATTAATTGTGTAGACATTTTGGGACTCCACTGTCTTCATTCATATCCTATCTGTTTCTTTCTGCCCACGATAAAATTGATATGACCTGTATAATGTATTGCTACAGGTTGTATAATTTAAAAATGAATCACTGGTTTCCCATCATTAATAAAAGGAAAATCAGATTCTTATTTGAATTAATTTTTACACAGTAAATACTAAATCTATTGTTTATCTTATGTAATATTGAAAAGTATAATGCATTTTCTTTTTTACTGTTTCTGTATAGTTTGCAGAATAAAAACTCTTGTAACCAACCTTTGGCCAGTATACACCATCATTTTGACTTTTTGCATAGTCTGAAATTTAGAATCAGGAAGAATTAATGTTTCAGATGCATTTTACCTATTAAAATATGTATTTATTTGAATAAAGCCATTAATGTTTTATTTCCATTAAAAAATATTTGAATAGGGCAAAACATATATGGAGCTTCTGTTTTTCTGTAATTTCCCTGGTTTTTCTATAGCTTTGTTATGTACTTTTATGACATTGTCTTCGTTACATAGTAAAGAAAGAGAGAGAGACTTCTTTTCAAGCTCTGTAATAATTTGTGCGGCATAGTTGTGTTATTTTCTTAAATAAAGATAGTTAAGAGTTTACCATTCTGATAGTGGGATTTTGTCATAGAACAGTTTCTTATGACTGAAATTCACTGATACATAAACTGATTTTAAATAAAGAAGCTAAAGAAAAAGTGTTGTCATTATTGGCTGATACAGTAAGTACTGTTGTGGGGAATTTTTTGTATGTGACAAACTGAAAATGCATTTCATTAAAACTTGTGCTATTACGAGAATTAAAGAGAATTCATAATGTGTTTTGTCTAAAGGGATTACAGTATGAAGACCTTTCTGAAAACAACTGTCATACAGAAGAGCCTTGAAAGAAGTTTATATTCTTTATTCCCTTAAAATTCCCCACTGAACTGAAAGAGAATAGTAGGTGCATTTTAGTCCTTGCGTATTAAAGCTACTTAGCATAAATTCAGAAGTAAGTCAAGATAGTTAAATTCACTAAAGAACAGTGACAGTGGGGAATATGGATAATTGTGGGTAATTTTTGTGGTCCAAAACTGGGACAGCAACAACAAAAAATTGAATTGTTACATATTTCTGAGGAAAAGCCAGAGAAGAGGCTGGTACAGTGTAAGTCTTCCTTTGAAAACATCCTTTTGTTTTGTAAAAGATAGGTAACTGTCTGTGGATTAGTATGGTGGTGTTGCTTACCTTTCATGATTCCAAAGGAACTGGAAACTGCTTCATTGTGCTCTTCTTTCTTGCAGTAAAGAAGGGCAGGAAATCAGGAGCAGCTAGAATAAATAAAGGCAAAGGCTGATAATATGAATGTACTAAATACTTAAACCATTCAGAAGGTTTTTCCTGTTTTCCTTAAAATGCAAGAATTTGCACAGCTGTCTGTCCTCATGACTACAGTCATGCAGAAAGCAGTCGGGAGCCCTTGACTATTTTTACAGTGTTGCTGTCATTTGTTGTTTTTTCTTGATCTTACAGTTCTGCACATGTATTTATAGATAGGCAAAGATCGTGATACAAATTTGGGGATTTTCAGACACAGTGATTAATCTTTGTGCTCTTCTGAGAATGTGTGGAATTGCAAATTTCAGTTTCATTGAAAAATAAGGAATAGAAACCTAAATGCAATAAAATATTATGTAGTCTTTGAAAGGAGTATTTTGGGTCAAGGCACAGATGTGCTTAGTTTAGAAGGAAATGAACTAGTGCCATTAGTTTGCTGATATGAAAATTGGATTATTGAACAAGACTGGGGGAGATGGATCATAATGATAGTAGAAAAATTTTTGCCTGTTTTGTGCATATGGAAATGAACTGAATTTCCTTTATTCTTCTTTAAAAATTCCACTGCCCACATAGAATAATAAAAGTTTATCAGGATGTGGATTAGCTTTATGCTTCATAGGAAATTAAAGTCTTTTTATTTACAGATTCTTCATGATGGCAGTGAACATATTTCTAATTACTAAAAGCTTTTGAAAACTGGATTTAAATAAAGCCATGGCAGCACAAATTTATTTGAAGTACTGTAATTCTTTTTACTGGTTTTTCAGCTAATTTATGTATATTAGTTACAAATCATTCACAATTTCATTTCAGCGAGTGCAGTGGACACTAAAGTAGTTTGTCAGCAAGTTCCTGTGTGAAGAGAGATTGGTATTAATGTGAAGAAGAATACAATGGATTGGAAGAATCTCTAACTTAACCAGGTACCGCTGGGTGAGTAATTAAAACACCAAGTTTTAAAAATCTCAGCCACCTCCTGAAGGCAAATACAGTGCTGGATATGCTGAATTAAACCTTTTGTGACAATTGGATTTCTGTTAACACAGTGTCTCTGTACTTGCTGTGCAGGATGGGTGCAGTTTGCTAATTTGTTAATTCATCCAGTAGAAATTACTCTGAAGTTAAGGAACCAGAGCAAGAATGGGAAACAGAGTTGCCTGGCCTAAAAGATGACACCTCCACTCAAATTTTATGTTCTGTTTCAGATGCTAATTGAATCAAATCCTGAAAAAGAGACTTCTGCACAGTATATGTTCTCCTTGAAGGTGAGTTTTACAAGTGAAATATGTGTGCCTATTTTTAAAAAGAATCTCCATGCCATACCATTAGTAATAATGCAAGACAGTTTACATTTTTTCTCCAGGTTTCCACATTGCTCCATAGAAAAATTTGATTAAAACTTCAAACAGGGATATGCACAAATCTGGTGCTCATGCCTGTAACCATTTTTACCAAGGTGGTTGAAATGTATCAGTTAAAATCAAGATGATCAGAGAGGTCACCTGTTCACCCTCTCTGCCCCTAACATTTGCAGCTGTCTTGTAAACTTGTGGAGCATCCTGCAGTCTGCTGAATTTAAAATTAAAAAAAAAGTACTATTACACATCCTTCCAAATCAGACCATTATTCTGCTCATCAGGCAAGCATCGTTTCGAAAGAGCTGGCTCTACCCAGCACAAGGCACTGAGGGTCTGCTCTAGAGGTCTTGTCACTGATGTCAAATACACATTTTTGGGAAGACTCTCCAATTCCTTTCCCTTTTCACAGTTTACTTATTTCACAGACCTACATACTGACATGTTTCTGTGAGATTGTCTGCTAGTCTTTGGTCTCTGCGAAGAAGAGGAGATTGGATCTCTTCTACTCTAAATGTAATGCTTCTGGTTGATTCCACATGCCTGAGGGGGCTGGAAGGCCATAAGAAAATTTCTCAAGTCTGGGGTGTAAGAAGAGAGTATTTTCTATTAAAATATGTTGATTTTGTTTGAAAGCTAGCAAAGATTACTGAGCTTTTCACTTGTTTTAAAAAACACCTGGCAATAGCAGTGTATAGGAAGAATCCAGTTTTGCGGTCAAAATGCCATGATTCTTTTTCCTTGTTTCTTAAGAAAAATGTAGTTCTTCGAATATACACAGTAAGTCACATTCGATTGGTTGTGTGCATTCTGCAAAATGTCTTCAGAACTTGTTTGGTTTTATTATACTTCTGTAGTAAATTTTATTAATGCACATTAATTCCACTGTGCTGCATTAGTGTTAAGGAACTGAAACGTGCTTTAAGTCCTAAATCTATTGGGTGAAGTTTTTGTTTGTTTTTTTGGTATGAGCTTTCATTATTGAGGTAAACAAAACTTAGGGATGGTTTTACAGATGCCACCAGTAAAATCCAAACCAATTCACCCAAAGTAAAAAATTACTGTAAAAACCACGCTCAGTTCTTAGGAGGCATACATTTTAGTATTGAGTATGAAATGGTTAAAATGGCTTAAGAATTCTTATTGTTGTGACATCTGTGGCAGTTACCTGAAGAAAACAAATGTATCTATAGGAGGTTTACGTACTTACTTTGTGCTGGGAAGTTTTCACATTTGCTTAGTATGATGAAGATTTGTGCAAAGCTAGTGTGTCTCTCCTGTGTCATCGCTGTGACTAATTGTGACCCAATGGATGGTACCAGTTCATAGGTTAGTGTAACTCAGACTATGCACAATGTGAAATGACACTGCAACAGCACAAGATGATGGTACCAGCCTGTGTTTCTTCATGTGCAAGTGAACTTGTTTCCCTCAATTTCCTCATGTGTTTGGAAGCATAGACTAGTTTCCAGTGAAAGACGGAAATCAATGTTGAGCAGGACTACTACCTTCAGTAGTAAGAACTTTAGGATCTGTCCCTAGAAATCCTGCCAGAATATAGGAAGGAGGCTCTTTTGAAGGCACAGCAGCTTCAAATGCATAATTTAGATAAGACTGATTACTCTTAATTTTGTGAAGAAAACCTACCTATAGTTTTAATTTATGCCTTGAAAATGTACCTGAATATAATCTTTACTCATGGGAAGACAATTCCTAGTTAAAAACAAAACAAAACAAAAAACAACCCAAGATAGTAATGCTGAAAATAAAGCAAGTTCAAAGGAAATGAAGGGCAGAAAACATTAGAATGTGACAGCATTAGGACAGAATCTATGTATCTAGGTAGCTGACTGATTCTGTCATTGAATTAAAAAGCATGTGGATTCTAAGTTCATTGCTCATGTTGCTCTTTCCCCTCATAATTTCACCACATACATTTTTATTAGGCTATGCAGCCTTCTACATGTCTTCACATCAGAAATTACGCATAAATGCAGAGATGAGTTCAGTTCCCACAATGGCATCTGTAGGAATTGCACCATTAAGCAGCTCAGAAGCTGAGGATGTTACTGACACATTAAGTCATTCCTCAGAAGGAGTTTTATAGCAGGTGTTTGTCCAGATGTACTTTAGTATATCCATTACAAATGCTTGTTTGACTCAGTACAAGGAAGTGCCCAGAGTTTTTGTTTATATAAATGGTAATTTACTCACATTCTGACATAAAAGTGGAATAATACTATTGGCAGTTGTATCTGTAGTCCATTAAGAGAGCTTGATTTTCATGTAGTGGAAGTGGTGTTACTGTTTCATCTCCCTGCATAGGTACTTTCATTTGAATCAACAATAATGGCAGAAAAAGTATTGTTATCTAAATAAATTTCCTATATCAATTTGTAAAGATAAAGAACGTCAGTGTTGACATAAAGGATGTCTTAAGGCCAAAGAGGTAATGAGTAGGTCCCCTAATTTACAATTTACTCCTATGATTCATAGATCTGACTTTCACCAAAAGCACGAGCTGCCTGTTCAGCTGTTGTCTGGCCATACATAGAATTCAATTATAATGCAAAAGTGAGTGAAAGAAGCTCTCTTTTTTCCGCTTTCAAATCTGTAGCACATCTGTTGCTGTTAATTAGAGGTCAGTTTGTATTAAATTGTCTCCCATTCCACTGCTTCTTAAATACTATTATGTAACAATGGGGAAAAAAAGGCCTAATAATCTTCAATAGCAGGAATGAAATTGCACAAAATTCCCATTATTTGCTGCTGTATGGAGATAGGTCTGTTTCTTTCTGTGTGCAGACAGGAACCTTGCAGTGCAGCCCGTGTCCTTTGAGTGAATGGTGCTGTCATGAGTAGGGCAGGGTTTTGGAAAGCTCTGCTGCCTGTCCAGTTCATCTCTGTGCTGCCCTCCCTGATGGCTCAGCTGTGCTGCGAGCTGGCCACAGAGGATTTATTTGGCTGTGCACAGACTGTGTTTGCTGAAGGGGAACTGCATGTGCCTGCTGAAGGGCTTTGTGGCAGTGCTGCTGTTTTGTGGCAGTGCTGCTGCTCATGCTTGCCCAAGTGTGGTGGAAGAAAGGGAAAGATTTTTCTCTTTCAGCATAGTGAGGTTATATAGACTGGATAGTCCCGCAGCATGGCCCCTCTGGTGTCTGTACTTTGTCTTCACAAAAATATTTGCTCTGTCAAGTGTATCAACTTTCTATTTCTCCTGGTTGTACCAGCCCAAGCAACATAGCCAGCTGCTTTTCCCTAACATTTTATCTATCTCAAAAAGAAATAAATATTCTGCTTGTGAGGTTTGTTTCTATTTTTTCTAAAGCGTTCTTGGTTCAGCTCTTGTTTAAAAAAAAAAAAATCTATACAGGAGAAGCAAACGAGGCAGAAGTGTGAAAAATAATAAATTACTAAGACAGAATTGTGGAAAAGAGTAACATATTGAGGGTGAGAAAGCCTCACACCACTCTTTCTCCTCCTTACTTCAACTAACAGCTCTTTGTCTGCATCAATCTGTGGCCAACATTTAATTTAAACACTTCTGGGATTACACTAGCTCATGGAGAAAATGTTTGTAAATTGTCAAAGCTACGTTTTTCTCATGGGAAGAAATTCCAGTCACTCTCCCTTAAGATGGTGATTGCAATGGATAACTCTCAACGTGTGAATTTTTTTTGAGAGTTTAATTTGCGCGTTAATATGCTGCAGTATAATTTCTTCCATTCCCTTGAGTTCTGTAGGACCAATTTCACATGCTACAAAATGTAATCATCAACTCAGTATAAGAATACCAGAGCATCTAAGATGTGATGCATTGAACCAAAGGAGCTGATGTCCACTGAGCTTTGCCTTTACCCCATGGAAGACCATCCCACAGTTGTGATTTAGTAAAGGTACGTGCTACCTAGCAGACACTACTTGGCAGAAAGTAAAGAGGGAAAAAAATGTAAATGATTGGTGGTTATGATAATAGTTACTATTTCTCTTTGTCCCCTACAACAACATGTTCTTCAGAGTATGGTCTATTTGTAGTGCTAATCTGGCCCTTCCCTCTGAATCTTACCAGACCAGATACTGATAGACAAGGTACTGTCACTTCTTCCCTGAAATAGATTCAGAAGGTAACACATGGACTACACACACACATAAACTAAAGTATCAACGGCCATTAATGACATCTGTAAGACTGCCCAAAATTAATTTCTATAAATATGCTTCTAGGCATTGCTCAGGTTTATTGGTTCATCGTTCCAGAAAGGTAGTTCTCATCCTTTTTCAAACTATGAAAACATACGGTAGATCCTGACTTTCCTTATTGAAGCTGTTGAAAAGAACCAGAACTTTTTTTTTAACACATTCCTTCTGACCTACAAGTTGGCCTTCAAGTGGCATCTTCTTAGCAAGATCACAAAGCATTCAACACATGCTCTGGAGAATTGGCCTTGCCTACAAAAAGAGCAGGTATGACTTTTAATTGTATATCTTCTTACTTAGCTAAACTGTAATATCTTTTTCCCATTTTGAAATGTGATTTTAGTGGTCAGACTTCTTTTTCTTTGTGAAGAGCCTGATCGTTGTTCTTCTACTCACTTAAGCTACTATCTGCTGAAAATTATCACAGCTAATAGATGTTTATTTGCTGTCACACTTGTTTCTTTGGAATGTTCCTTGAAAGGAGGCTTATTTAGTGGAAATTTGTCAAATTCATTATAAAAGTCCAAATAATTAGGTTATATATCTTGCCATTGTTGACTTTCATGGTAAATTCTTCAAAGGCAAACTTAGTGACAGGCAAGAGCTCCTGAGGGGCTTACTACCCTTTACTTGTCAAACAAGACTGGGAAACCCACACCTGGATCCTCAGGGAAAAAAAATACTATGTGACCTATTGGCTAGAATTGGTATTCTGTGTAAAAGAATTACATAGAATCCCAGAATGGGCTGGGAATCCCAGGTTGGAAGGGACCACAGTGGGTTGGTCTGGTTCGGCCTCCCTGCTCAAGCAGGGTCATCCCAGAGCACATGGTACAGGATTGTGTCCAGGTGGTTCTTGACTATTTCCAGTGAGGGAAACTCCACAACCTCTCTGGAAAATCTGTTCTGGTGCTCACTCACCTGCACACTAAAAATGTTCACACACCTCATGTTCAGATGGAACTTCCTGTGCATCAGTTTCTGCCTGTTGCCACTTATTTCATTGCTTGGTTTATCCTACCTAAGGATCTCATCCAGCAGTATTTTAAAAAATGGGTATAAAAATAGTGAGCTTTCTTTCACCAAGGGTTTTGACATTAACAGCATTTGACTGACATAAAGGAGTCACTGATAATTTACTCTAACGTGGTTGTGAAGAAAAATACCTTTATAGCAATTCAAATGTAATTTTATTTTTCAACGAGAAATTATTTAATACTGCACTCCTGTTAGAACCTAGTTTTTTGTGTCAATCCTGGTTAAATGTTAATTTCAAACTATTTGAAACTCATTTATTTAATTTTTTTTTTATTACTGGGCAGAAAGTTATTAAGGCCTTTTTAACTAAGGCAGTTTTAAGAGATTTTTTTTTAATATTTTCTTTCTCCCTTTTTTTTTTCTTATTTTTTTTCCTAGATGGTGAAATGTATGGATACAAAACCTGTATCTCATAGTTACTTTAATTTAATTTAAAATTGTACTTGCCACCACCTGCCAAATCCCATAATGGAAGTAGTATAATACCATAGTGACTCCGGTAGCAGTGTTGTAACTAACATGAATTTATTGTTAACATTGCTAACACTAGGAAACACTACAAATCTCACCTGGAAACCTTCTCATACATTTTCCACATCTAAAATTTTTTAAGAGCTGCCAAAATTCTTTCATCTCAGAGTCAATCGTCAGAATTTTGTTACTTGGCACGCGCTCGTTTCAGATTAAATATGTTTCCTCAGTTTGCACAGTGTGTATTTAGGGACAAGGCCAAGTTCAGCTAGGGTCAAATCCCATTTATGTCCCCAGAGGGACATTTCAGGGAAAGGAGACAGATATTTCCCCAAAGTTTGAGTTAATTCTTTGTTTTAATTGTTTATAAGGAGCCTTTCAGGCTCCTTATTTTCTTTGGGGACTTACTTGTAAGACCAAATGTGTCTGTTTGTGACAGAGAAGAAGGATTAGTACTGCCTTTAGATGTACTCTTTTATATGCATTTTTCGGAAGTTGTTTCCTTTGATACAGGACTCTACCCATGAAATAATTTTTAAATTTCCTTTAAACATGTTTGGGCTTTTTTCCCTATTTGTGTCTTTCATTTTTGCATTTGATGGCTTGAAGAGTAGTGGCCAAAGGTGTTTTACATGGTAGTGGTGATGTTTTACATTAGTTTGTTCTTAGGATTTGTACTTTCTTAGTAGTCCACCAGAAATTAGTGATTTGGCATGTAGGTATTTAGAAAGATAATGTCATTTCACAAAAGTGTCACTAAGTGTCTTCCTGTACTTTACAGATTTAGGTATTTTTAATGTGCAACTTCTGGGACACCAAAATTTATCATCTTCATTTTTGAGGGTAACGTCTGAAACTTTTCAATGTAATTAAAATATTTTCATTTTATTTGATATTGCAGGGTTAGGACGAGGGATGTGATTAATTCTATCTGTGAAAACAGTGTGTAATGAAAGTTTTCAGTGGACAAAGTATATTGGTATGGTTATTGCTTCAGAATGGAGTTTATTCTATGAAGAGTGGATTCCAGAAAAGCTGTGGTAGTGACTACTTTTGGATGAACACTGGATGACAGAACTAAGGGAATATTACATGCATGTGTTTGCCACACAGAAGATAAATTTTAACTTCTGCTTACAAAAGGGTGATCATAACTCCTCCATTGCAATACACAAACAGGAAGGCCTTGTTTCTTAACAGAGAATTGAATATAAAGAAATAATTGCAGTAAGTAAAGTTTTTATTATATAGCATATGTTCCAGATTTTGGTAAAATTTAGTTATGTAACTTCCCGTTTTGCTTTTAACATGTGCAAAGTACTGCACAAGTGTAAGTATATTAAATATGTGTGCTATGCAATAATTTGGAAAAACCTATCAATGTTCTCTTTGTGTTTAAATTCTTCCCCTGATCATATAGACCACTAATCTTGTTAAAATCTTAATCATCAGCAATCTTGACCCTAATAACAAATTTTTTTGGCAAAAATTTTAGATTTAGTCTTCATTAGAAATTTAAAAAAGAAAAACAAAACACAATTTATTTTCCTTTTTGCATAATTTTAAGGACAGCTTCATAATTTTTCTGGTGAACATAATTTTTCTGAAATTAACGTAGAGGAGTTTTAGACTCTCCATCCTTGGAGGCATTCAAAAGCCACCTGGACATGGTTCTGGGCAACCTGTTCAAGGTGATCCTACTTGCATAGATTAGGATAGACTGGGACAAGGTGATGTCCAGAGGTCCCTTACAACCTCAGCCATTCTGTAATTTTGTGAAAGTGAAATAAGAAAAACATTTTCTATTCACTCTTCGTCATTGATCTTAGATGGTTTTTACAGAATCACAGAATGACGAGGTTGGAAGAGACCTTCAAGATCATCAAGTCCGACCCGTACCCTAACACCTCAACTAGACCATGCCATCAAGTGTCACATCCAGTCTTTTTTTAAATACCTCCAGGGATGATGACTCCACCACCTCCCCAGGCAGACCATTCCAGTACTTTATCACTCTTTCTGTAAAAGAGTTTTTCCTAATATCCAACCTGTATTTCCCTTGGTACAGCTTAAGATTGTGTCCTCTCGTTCTGTCAGCTGCTGCCTGCAGAAAGAGACCAACCCTCACCTGACTACAACCACCTTTCAGGGAGTTGCAGAGTGTGGTAGTACATGTCAACCCTTCTTCCTCGTCTGTTTCCTGTTATAGTGTTGGAAAACAGCGTGCATTATTTAGGGCCCTCATTATTTAAGTAGCACTTACTGAAATGTAGCCAAGATTTCTGAGCCATCCGTGTGTTCATATGATGCAGATCAGAGTAACCAACTGTTTAATATGTAAAGCAGACACATGTTCCTATTTGATGAGAGTTTCTGTTGACCCTTGGTGAATTCCAGATAAAAGTTTTTTATTACTTTTCTGGGGAGAAGAGAGTTTTGGTGGAGACAGGTGGAGAGGATACAGGGGGAAGATGAGCTGTAGAGAAAGAAGTTTGAATTGATAGGCCAGAAGTTGGTATGAATATGCTCACAAGACTTCCCTCTCCCAAAAATAGGACTGTTCTGTATAACACATGCCATTTATTATTTTTAACTCAAGAGTACAAGCAGACTCTTGTCCTTGTCAAGGATTACTGCAGGCCAAGGATCACTACTGTTCAACAAAACTTTATTTTAATTCATTATTTTTACTCGATTTATACTTTTTGTTGATCTAGCTTCTTCTTTTTTTAGTAAAAAGTAGTTATGAATTTTTACCATTTCCATATTGGTGGAAATTACTGCAAAGTTTTCCATGTCATTGTTTTGTGTCTACTCATCCTGTCTGCTAATGGCTCTAGCAATCAGTTTCTTTCTCCTGCTGCTTGATTTATTTCACTACCAATCTGACCTTAAAATAAATCTGGGATTAAAAGCATCATTAAGTTTCACCATTCAGGAACAGATAACCATAGTTTCATTGGACTACTGCAAAAGTAATTTGGATTTCACCCAGAAATATTGAAGGAAATGTCACTAGGAAGCCCAGTCACAGGAGAAAGGAATCCTCTACCCATTTCTTTCACACAAGGGCTGTCAATAACAGTTTTTTAGCCAGTACAAATGAGACCACTAGAGAAATCTTTGAATGGTTTTTTTTCTGCTGTCTCACTTTATTAGGTAGCTTAAATATTTATTGTATGTTAGCTGTCTGGAAAGAAAGGTTATATTGACTAAGCAGTAAAAAGAATCAGGATTTGAGTAGTCCACACTTGTGATAGAAAAAGACATTTGCTAGTGACAGCAGAGACTGGGGCTGGCAGCATGCTGTGAGATCTCTGATTAAGTGAGTAGTTACAATGTGATGTGGCAGCTTAAGGATAAGAGAAACTCTTTTTGTATTATTTCCATGGGAAAGGATGATTGATGGAATACCAGATTTTTTTGGCCTATTCTCTACAAGTTCTTGTGATTCAGAAGCAAAACAGAAGTCTACAGACTTTGAAAATAATTCCTCATTGTCTAGTAAATAGTATTTTTGTCTGAGAAAGAAGAGAAAAATGTCCTGAGTAAAAGTTAGTCTTGCCTTATTGTCTAAATATTGTAGGATGCGTTTAATAAATTCCTTGTAATCTAAGTGATGCAGGTCGTGTTTCCTCCAAGGAACATCATGAACGTCATGTTCCTTCAACTTAGATATTTTTTAGTGCTAATCTTGAACCTCAGTCTCCCCCTTGGTATCTTGGTGAGTTAACATTGGACAGGCAAGAAAGCAAATTTCTAAATCCTTTTTACCATCCTGAAAAAAAGGGTGCTTAATGGGTCTTGGAAACTTTCACTTGCTTTGCAGTCAAAAAAAAAAACTTAATGACAACATGCAGAGGAACATTTTATCACTGAAGACTTCACAGTCTCGCAAAGCTGATTTGTCTGTCAAGTGTAAGAAAAAGAAGTCTAGCTAATCCCCTAAACACATCATAATTAGCAAGTTCTTATATTTTTACACCTGAATTACTGAAAAAAAATTAAGGGGCCTAAAAATAAAATAAGTCTTCCTCTCTTAATTTGGAAATGCCCTGTAATTACTGGCAAATGATTCTATGTGGTGTCTAGAATATATATACAGAGAAGCAATGATTATCTATTACAAGCAGATTTATATTCATTCTTGCTGTGACAAGGTGGCTGTGCTGTAAAATCAAATTAAAAATGGACATTAGCATGTGGAATACACATTTGTTGCCACATGCCACTTCTGGAGTCCAGGGGCAGCGTGTGTCCCTTCAGCTGTAGATCAGCACTAAAGTTTTTCTCAGCTGTCAACACCTAACAGAGTTCAATGGGTTTTTTATCCCCCAGGCTGTTCTGCTCCAGGGAGATGAATTTGAATGGGCAGTTTCATCCTACACCTCTTTGGAGCCAATAGCAGGTTTAGAAAATACTTTTTGTATTTTGTAGGACTGCATCATGATGTGCAAGGACAGAAATGCAGGACAAGGGTGTAATGACATTTTTGTTTGTCTGGTGAAAAATTTCAGATAGATTGGTCTAATTATAGTTAAATACCAATGTGAGTGGAAAGTCATTTGAATTCCCTAAACCAGATGGTCTAATTCATCTCTCATTTAAAGCGCTTCAAGATGAAAATTTTGAAAGGGTCTAATGCTCAATTTTACTATATTTAATTCTATAGAAAGGTGGGAGAGCAATGTATTGCCATGTAGGATTTTACAGTCTGGGTGTGTGAAATGAGAACTTAGCCACAAAGAAGTGCCAGCAGCTTGCTGTTATGTAATAAGCCAGACATGCTTTCATGCTTGTGCACTTCTAGCTCTAGATAAAAACCATTAGGAAATCAAAATCTTAGCCACTCTCTTTACCAAATGTGTACATTTCTTTCTCATCTACCAGTCCTTCAGTTGCTGGGGAGCTGGACATTTCCCCTTAGCAGGTTGACTGGCCTTTCTTCCAATTGTTTTGTAGTGAATGAAGTTTGAAGCCCAGAGAGACTAAGGGATTAAATCTATTGTCTGAGGCTTGTTGTCCCCAAATATGTATCATGTACAAATGTTTTTATCTGGAAAAAACACCATTGGGGAAAAGGATTTTGTATTCTCTGTAGTTGTGAGGATTTTGAAAGGAACTGAGGCCATCAGCAAAGTGATTTGTTGAAATGAGATTTCTGTGGTCATCTCTTTACACTGGTTCAACATGAAATATTTAACAATGTTGTGGTTTTAGGAATGGGATTCTCCAATTTGCTACTCCCACCATGCCCCACTCTCCTTTCCTCCTCCAACTGGAGGAGCAAAAGGCAAAGAGCACAGGTTGAGATAAGTACAATCTACTGGAAATAACAATGAGATAAGAAACAGTAACAGGAAAAATACTAATAAAAAAGTATACAAAAGTGATAGTGGTTCATATGCAAGAATGTTCACCGCAGAGTCCGTGACAATAAACAGTATCAGACCTCTTCCTCTGCCACATTTTCTTGACCAGAAGGAACCTCTTCTTGGAATAGAGTCGATTTCCCTGACCCTGACGTTAACATGAGGAGGTATCCCTGTACTAGCCATGTTCCCTTCTAGCTACTGGAAAAGATTAACCCTGTCCTGGCTGGAAGCAGGGCAAGTAGGTACTAAACCTACAATAAATAAATGATCATTTTTTTACCCTGACCTGCTCTGTTTCCAGTCAGATAAAGTCTGTTATCTGAAAAAGATTGTTTACTCAGATACACATGCACCAAAGCAAAAAATCCTGGATGTTTTATGCATTCTTGCTCAGTTACTGAATATTTACATGAACCTCAATCCTCAGCTTCTTAGGCAGTTTTCAAAGTGGAGTCACTGTTCAGCTTTAAATTTTGTGCTATTTTGGCACCTTTATAAACGTGGAGGGAGAATTTTACTGGAAATTTTTTTCAAAATAATTACCTGACCTTGACATTTTTGCGTTTACCATGTAATAATTTCTCAATTGGTCTCAATAAAAAGCTTCTAAACTCTTTTTCTAGTGGAAATACTCCACACTCAGATTTACTGTGGAATTCAAGAAGATTGCTGCTTTTTACTTAACTTTCTCCTGTGACAGATTTGCTAGGTAACTACATTCATAACATTCTGCTGTCTCAGCATGACAGGCTTAGCACCTTTTTCTCTCCCTCTGAACTTCCTTAACTGCCAGTCTAGCATATTTCAGACTTATATACTTATAACTCATTTTAAAGGCAAACTTACAATGATCTACTGGGAGAAATAGTTCTCAGAAGAACTGTCAGAGCTAGTGGTCATAAGAATGTGTAGATCCCTTTAGTAGCAGGAAAGATGGCATCTATCTGAATGGAGCTGATGGGGATAAAAATGAATTTTGTGAAGCAAGTTCTGTCCTAGTATTCAAAAGCTGTTTCCCCTGAATCCATACTTTAAATCATTGATTTGTTCCTTACAAGTATCACTTACTATTGATGGTCCTGATCCTCAAGGGCTCTGTCTTGCCTCTAACTACCTTTTCCTTGTGCATATGTGAGTAGTACCTGGGAGGCCTAAAGGAAAACATGGAGGAATACACAGGTATATTAAACTAAACCCTAGTGTTTTGTGGTCTCTGCCATTACAAGTTACTGTATTGCTGACACAAATTCTGTAAAATTGTATTGTAGAGAAATGAAACACCAAAGTTGCTGCCAGGCTGGCATTAACATTGTGACCTATCATTGATGCCAGCTGAGGGGTGAATGATGAAAACAGAACCTCTAGAAACATTTTTCACCAGCTTATTGACTAAAGTACGGAAAAACATTGACAGTATCTGTCTGTTTTGTTACTATCATATTGCCTTTATATTTATTTTCTCATCTAGAATTATTAAAGGAAGGCAGAATAAACAATCTGTAACATAAAAGATGCGTGAACCCTTCAAGCCCAGTCTTCATAGTGTCTTCATCCGTGACTGGTGATTATGTAACAAGGTGCTCTTCTCAACAAGCTCTTGCTAAGCAGCCTTGATGAGCCTCCTTGTAACCGTGCCATACCATCAAGGATGGAGACAAACATACTCCTTCTCCAACACTAGTGGCAAAATCTCTTGCCCCAAGTCAGAATAGTCCTACCTATGCTGAGCCCATACACAGCAGAGTTTCATCTGCCATTTCTAGCTTGGTAGTGTTCTAATATGGTAAAGGCCTCTGGCTTTATATGGGAATTCAAAAAACAGGTTAATATGGAAGCCCAGGTACCTCTTTCCATTTTTTGTTTGTTTTTGAGATGAGTATAGAACATCAGTGATTTTTCACGTGTAGTTTTGAGTGTAGCCAAGAAATAAAACCTGTAGTAGACTGAATGATTGTTTCTCTGAATTTGGTAACTATGGCAGCCAGGCATTTCCTGACATTAACATACATATTTTTATGTGCATTCACAAAAAAGAAGTTCTGCTTGTGTGCCTCAGGACAGTTGTTGCCTTTGGGCACAGATCAGTAACTGAGGACAAACAGGATGTCCTTGTGCAGTACTTCAGGTCTGAACATAGATCTACTTCATCTGCTGCTTACGTTGTTGTATTGTCTGACAGAGCGCCTTCAAGAAGCTTCTGAAGTGTCTGTGCACAGGAAGTTTTTATTTTTTTCTGTAAACATAGGTGAAATATTTATAATAGTTGCTGGACTGTGGTATTCATTCCCCATCTATCTTCCTGAAATGTGATCTGAGCTGGAGGAAAAACACAAAAGAAGGGCTTATAGTGAGTGTCTGAACAAAGAACATGTTTTTCCTTTGGTTACTTTTTTTTAAATATTTGGTAGCACAGACACATAAGCTGTAAAGAATTGACAGTTGTGACAGCAGAATAGGGTGTTTGTTGAAGTTATTGATGCTGAAGATACATTCTTCTTTTTCTGAAGTTCAATAGCACTTCTTAAATAGGATCAGTTTGAAAAATCCTTCACTGCAGAAAATGATTTATCTGTGTGAAGGCTGAATTGAAACAGGTTAGAGTTTACATTTCGCCCAGAATGAAAAACCTTATTATATATTTGGGCTCATGCAAGTAGAGATGTGCTCAAAACTGAGAATTAGTAGGAATTTCTGAAAAACACTCCCTTTTTTTGGCATATCAAAGACTTGTTTTGTGGTCAGCAGCTGACATCTGTTTCTCTTTCCTGGTATATCATAAGTAGCTTTTCCTGCTTTCATCTAAAGATTAGAAGATAATGCTGTAGGGTCAAAGCTTATTCTAACTTAAACCACTGAAGTTAATGAGCAAAACTCTCCTCTGTCACATTAGTACACCTGCTGCCCTGAAGTGTGTTTCAGTGATGGAACTTACAAAACCACAGAATGTATTAGTTTTGTTGGGGTTTTTTCTCTCAACAGCATGGATACATCTTTAGAAAAATCAGTGAAAATGACCCATGAGGTTACTCAGGGTCTAAATTCAGCAGACAGTCTTTTTCACTGAAGTTGCCGTAACACTTTTGAACTAACTTTCAGACAACTCAGGTTCTCATCATACCCTTTTTTAAATAATGTAGCAGGCATAAAAAGAGTTCAAAGCAGTAACTTTCACATGGAAACAGATAAAGACACAGAGAAAGACATTTGTATAAAAGATACTAAATATTTTGTTTTCCTTGAACCCTGAGAGAATAAGTATACATTTTAAAAAGATTCACTGCTCAAAAAGAATTGCAGTAATATCTATAGGAATTAATAATAAATTGTTTGCAGAAGTTTAAGAAAACAGACTTGTTAACTTTAGTCAAGTAATAACATCTTATTTAAAGAAAGAAGTTTTGAATCAACATTTCAGAAGGATTATAGGTGGATTAGTCATTATAGTTCATTTCTGTGGAGGGAAATGTCAGGAATCATGTTGATTGATAATGTATGGATCTTTTAATAAAGCATTTGTAAATTCTGATGAAATCAGAAATTAGTTGGTAGGGATTATTGAAGTATATTTGATAGAGACTCAAAATGCTGAGCATCTATTATTTTACCTTCCATTAATTCTTTGCTACTGGGGACCCATATCAACTATTTAGACGTTGGGGTTTTTTTCTCTTATTTGTTGGGATTTTTTCCAAGAGAACTGAAATTCTACAAATGGCGCAAAGACTGGCAGAGTCATAAACAGTGAAGAAGACAGGCGACAGTTCCCTTGTTAGTTAGACCCAAATTCCCTGAAATAATTTTTATACAGGCAAGGGTTCAGTCATTTATCTTGGGAACAAATAAGGCTGTCATGTAGAGTGTGAGCTCTTCTGTCTTAGGCAGAAGTATTTCTGAAAAGGACTTGTGAAGAATAATTAGTGTACCACAGTTGCAGGAATGGCACTTTGGCCAACCATACATATGTTATAATATTTAATGGTTTTCTTACAAAGTATAAGCCACAAATCCCAATATTGCTGCCATTGAAGTTATAGGTTGACAGGTGGCTCTTAGATTGGCTTTCTTGGAGATGTTTTTGTTGTTGTTCCTAATTAAAGATGGAGAGAAGAAGAAGGAAAGAGAAGAGGCCACCAAACAATACCCTGTACAGTGATCCCCTATAAGCAGACTTCTGTGACCTCTGCACAGTGCTCATCATGGCATCACATACAGGGAACACCAGGTACCACAGAAACTGTCAGATACATTTGTGTCTGCTTCAGGGAGGTTCAGGTGCTCTGTCCTGACAGCTTGGGGGGACTATGATGGGATTCTGACTTTTTTGGGTAGAAATCATTCCTGTGCTTTCTTGGAGATTGTATTGTCACTTCTACTTAAACCAGTTCAATAGGGAACACTTTAACTCTTTTGATTTGATTTACTAAAGAAAGGTGTGCAAAGCAGAGCGATGCAGAGTCCCCAGGCAGGTCCAAAGGAAAGCCACTTTGTTCCAAAAACCAGGCTTTTATCAGTTACATAGTTTTAAATCATAGCAAACAGAATTCAACCAACCACCGTATACCACGATGTCAACACACAGTGGTTATGTAACTTGCTTTTCTACCTCTTATTCAGCTGAGTCACTTTCCAAAAGTCTTTTTCTGCTTAGCCGAAGTAACAGGTCTGAGCCATGGTCTTACAAGGCCTTCCTTTTGTAAGGTTTTACCTATATGCAACAGAAAGGTAGTCTTAAATGAATTCTGGATGCATAAATTAATCTAGTTTATGCTCTGTTGGTATGGATTATTGTTTCATATCAGTAGGCATTTTTTACTGCATCTGACTAATAGAAGGTGGGGCTGCTACAGAGAAATGAGGTATCTTTGCTTACCTGCTCTTGGGTACAAAAGCATTCATATAAAAGAGAGAAGACAAGAAAAGAGGGACGAAAACAAAATTTGTATGCTTAGAATCCTGCTTTATTACTCTTTCTAGAAGATCTGTCCAATATGTGGCTTCTCTAAAATACTTCTATTCACCTTATGGCTTTTAAAATAATATACCAGATACATTGGTTCTGGAAAGGGCTGACTACTAACAGTGTTACCTTCTCTGTGGCAATATGAGTGAAGTAACTAAGTCAACACAACCTAAATCCAGAGAAATTAAATAAACTAAAACCTGCAGAGCACAGAATAATGAACATGTAGGGGGGAAAGGCAGTTAGCTCTGGAAAGCTGAAATGGATTCAGAAGACAACTAGACTATTTTCCTTAGAAGCAGAGCACTGAAACAGTCTGGTAACACACAAATGAGTGAATGTCAACATAAACAGAAAAAAGGAAACCGTTTTACCCAGGTGTTCTCAACCCCTAAACTTATTTGCAATCTGCAGTGTAGTATGTGCTTTGAGTAAGAAGTGATGGGGAGAGAAAGAAAAGAATTTGTTAACATCTTAAATTTGCGTTGCAGTTTATAATATGCCTGCTATCATATTTTACATGCAGAATCAATGGTCCCTGCAGGCTCAAGTTGCTGCACTTCCCTAGCAAAGTCAGCCTACCTTTCTTCAACTAGATGAGGCATGTAATTGGTGATGGGTTATATCGCCAGCCATGGAACTTCTTGTTTGCAGATAGACCCTGAATTTTATTTATATTGCTGGCTCAGTGCAGGATGGTGTCTGAATGTCAGATCAAGGAGTTTCCTGTGTTAGTTTCATATTTTTAACCTTTGTATATAGGCATAAAAATAAAGGGGACTCAAGAGGGTTCACATCTCTTGGAGTATTTCACACTGAAAAGGATGCAAGAAAAAGATGTGCTTTCAGTGTCTGAAATCTGAACAATCTAGTTAGGGATTTCGTCATTCAAAGTAAATCCAGCTGTATGATAAATTCAACTCCTTTTACAGGGAGTAAAAGGAGGTGAATATCACTATGTCTGCTGCAATCCCTTGATATTTACAATATCATGTTATACACCCTTGAAAGCATTGCCAAGAGCAAACCTGCTAACATGGGTGCCAGTTTCTTTCCAGTTTTGTCCTTCTCACCCTTCCTTAATAATCATGTAGCTTACAGTTCTCTTCCACTTAGTCAGATTTGTCCTATATCTACAGACCTGGAAATGAAGCAGTGTTCCTGCTCCTCTTAGAGCTGACACAACGTTGTTTCTTTTGGCTAATCTGAGTTGGTCTTTTGCATCTTCAGACTAAAATTAAAACAGCTATCAGTTATTTTTCAGTATTTGCATTTAGTATCTATGTCTCTATCATGGAATAAATTTTCCTGCGAATGAATCTGTCAGGTTTTTTTAATGTGAAGTCCTTTCATTACCGAGTTGTCTGCTAATGTTAGTGTGTTAACTATGGAAAGACAATACTTCAAGTTGTTGAAAGAGAAAAGGAAGAAGAAAGCATACGCTGTAGCTACTTTCTGTATGGTAGGTTGGATGAGTTTTCTTTTATGATTAATTTTCTTAATATTTTGTTTTAATAATTCAAATAAGATGTCGAATATTGCAGTGTGTTCATAATTGGCATCCAGGAAAATAAATTGTTTTCTGATTAGTAAGTAAAGTATTGGTGACTCAAGCATGATGAAAAACAGTCTAGAGGGCTATAGAATTTTCCTAACCCTAGATTACTTTCCTTCTTTGAGGGTGCTTAAAGTTTTTTGAGGTAGCCTTTGAAATTTGCCTTTCTATTGGATTTCCACTGACCTTCAATGCCACACTGTGCAACCACTTTATAAAGTGTTGGAAAGTAGCCTGAATGCTGAAGGAGAATGGAGACAGAGATAAGAGACTATATAAGGTCATAAGAAGTTAATAATAAAATGAAAGCAAATGTATCTATTCATCCTCAGCTTAAGGTTATTCTACTTTCCCTAGGAAAATATATTGTGTCAAAATTTCTGTGAAACTTGGGAAAGATTCCCTGTGGTGTTTCTGACACCACATTTCTGGCAAAGCAGTATAAGCTGCAGCAAATACTCTGTCACCTGATATCTATTTTCTGGTATTTCACTATCCGTGTGTATTTCCTCCAACTTTCCTCCAGGCTATCAAAAATACAGTTTCCTTTCCTTCCCCAAAATGGTGGAAGTGACAGTGATGCCCACTTGTCACTATATTTTCTATCTGAATATTTCTCTACTGCAAACAATGTGGCTTTTCTTTTAAACAAGCAAGCCCAGTTTATTTGTTAAATACTGTTTTTTCCTTTGTTAAGGAATACAGTTTTAGTAAAACAAGTACTGTTCCAAGGAATATTTACCAAAATGCCCTGAAGAATGCACCATTTATATTTTTGAAGTGTCCTGTTGTGAAAGAGAGACTGGCCTAATCTCTAGAAGATTCTTTTATTTCTTTTATTTTCTTGGTACTGTAGTAATTTGTCTTAAAGGAATTTTATATTAAAAAAAAACAAAAAAAAAACCTCCAAAAAATCCCAAACTAACCAAAAAAAACCCAAAAAAACCAAAAAACCAAAAACCCCAAAAACAAAAACCAAAAAACAAAACCCAAAACCACACAAAAAAAAAAAAAGAAAAACCAAACCCACAGCTCGGGTGTATTTTTGTCTGCATTTGTAAGATGAAATTCACATCTTATTGAAGACAAAAGGTATTTTGTCTTGTCACATAGAGAAAAGACTCAGGATCTTGAAAACCTCGTATGTCCTTAGGGGTCTCGTAATGCACCGCAGCATTTTATCATGACTGAATGCATGTTAGGAGGATGATCTGTGTAAGCGCAGTAGCGTATTTTGAAGATACATTTTTGACTTGGTCAAGTTGTGAACTATGTAGTGCCTGAGGAGTTAGAAATAATCTTTCTTGCTGCTATCTGTTTTGCCAGTGTGTGATTTTATATCTCTGTGCAATTTATCTTTCCAGATATTTGTAGAAATCTCCCTGCTCGCTGTGTATGACAATTTTTTTCTCTGTTCTAGTCTCACTGCTTTTGAGTGTTTAAACCTGGTAAGCAAGAGAGCTGACTTTTATCCTTTTGGGTGGTTGACCTTTCTGGCAAAGAAATGAAGGGTTTATAACAGATTTTATGTGTATACTTTTGAACTGTGTAAGATAGCTCAAAATAATGTGTGATAGATACAGTGTACTGTAAAGGGTAAGGTTGTTTCAGTATATACCAGCAACATTGATAATTGCATTAGCCTCTGTAAATTTGTATTTCTGCTGACGTTTTGCCATTTGAAACTTTATTCATTTCCCTATGGTGTTTTGCATTTGTTTTATAAATGACATGTGCACAGAGCTATGCCATGGTCTAGAAGAAAGGGAAAAAATATCTAGTATTAAGCCCTAAAGGCATCTGTTCTGTAACCTGTATCTGAGAGTAAAGCAACCATGCTGCCATCTGTTATATTTTCTGTTTGATGGCTATTGCCCTCATTGTAGGTTATTGCAGGTCTCGAAGGACTATGCTCACTTTGCCTTTGAGCCATTTTCTAGAGAATAAAAAATATTTTGCATTTTCTCCTGTCACTGCACAAGCTGTATTGAAAAGATTGCTTCAATTACTAGATCACTTATGTTGTTTTTAAGGAGAATTGATTTTGTTTTCATGTAGTATAGATGAAAGTGAACTCTCTAAGAGGTTATTAAAATGTGATGTTGTTACCGTACATGACTTTGCATAATACTATGGCATTATTTACTATTTATTTCAGATATTTAGTAAAAAAACCACAACTCTCTGAGCAACTCTTTGTCACCTGTACACAGCAAAAGGAAGGCATTATTTAGAGCTGAATGTTAAAAACCAAAAAAATAGCATGTATAGAAGTTGTTTGTTTTTTTTCAGTCTCATTCCAGTCACTAATGTGTCATGATCTTTGTCAGAGTAAGTCAGATGTTTTATGAAGAAAAAGCAACTCTCTTGTCTCACTATTTTCTTGGCTCTGCTGAGTGTGAAAGGTGCAATACACTGCTGTGATCCTTTTCAGATAGTAATTTCATTTCTTTGCCCAGACTAACAAACAGATAAGTTGAAGCCCACACACTTCACCTGCCAGTGCTTGCATTTAAACTGTATTTTTTCTCTGAAGCGGAATTTTCCTCACTCTTCTGAGTGGGGAAAAAAAATTAACTGTGAGGATGAAGCACTTATTTTTGAGGTAAGAAATAGTCTAGAATTTCAGAGGCCCTTTGTGACCCCTAGTTCATGAAATGACAAATGAATGGCAAAAATCTGTTCCTTATTTATTTTGTTTTTAAGATAGCAAAATGACAGCTTCTCCAGCATGAATGATTTTTTAAAACTAGCCAATCTTTGTGGGGGGGGAAATATTCCTAGATTAAATAATAACATTTAAAGAACCTGGGGTAGGGGTATTTATAGTTACTTTTAAGAATTCTCTCCAAACATTATAATCTGAATGCTTTGGAAGGTGCTATTTTAAATTCAGGATTTGCAACTCCATGTTTCAACTCATTACTTACAGCTCAGTGCCGTGGGGAGTAGGAGGAGTGAGGAACAGCAGAACTTCTCATCCAGACAGACCACAAAGACCATGTCCTGGGCCAGCCCCTCTGTTGTTGACCACTAAGTGCATTCCTACAGCAGTGGCCGTATTTGGAAGCAAAATATTATGATAGCCTTCAGAGCATCATTTAGCATATTTTTATGTACTAGAGCATGTAGTGACAGGACAAGGGGGAATGGCTTAAAACTGAAAGGCAGCAGGTTTAGTAGGATATTAGGAAGAAATGCTTTACTGTGAGGGTGGTGAGGCACTGGAACAGGTTAGCAGTCCCTGGAAGTTGTCAAGGCCGTGTTGGAACTGCAGCCTGGTCTGGTGGAAGGTGTCTCTGCCCACAGTGGGGGGTTAGAACTAGGTGGTCTTTAAGGTCCCTTCCAACCTAGACCATTCTGAGATTCTATGATGTCATTTAACAATTGTAAACAAAAATGACAGTCAGCATCTCATAGGGATTTAATGTTTGGCCAGCTACCTTTAGGAATTAAACACGCAAATAATTTTGAGTTGCAGTTTACCTAACAAGTAGTATAGGCCATCCCCCTGCATATTTTACCTTGAGATTTCCTACCTGAAGAAATGAATTGTAAATATCTTAAAATATTTCCTGTTTCTTTTGTATGTTTGTGTGAAAGCGATTGCAGCATTACTGGCATTTCTTTAACCAAGATATGCAGTATCTGTGAGGTAAGCAGTAGATGAGGTTAACCAATATCCTTTCAGATGGAACTCTTATCTCTCTCCATTTCATCTGTTGTAAAGGCTTTCCTGTAATTTAAAATGTTATTTCAGGGAATTTTGTATCCTGAAGAGCAAAGGAGAAGACAAGCTTGTTTGGAGGGGGGAAAGAAAGCAGATGACCTTGCAGTAGGTTTTGGAAAAGGAAAATAGAGGTGAAAGCACCTGTTTGAGGTGCATCAGGCACCTATGTGTTATGTGTTTAGTCCCTGTGAATTTGCTAGAGGAGAAGTTTGAAGTGTTGGGCATTTAATTAGATGTAGCATTGAGTTAGAGTGCACTTAGAGGCCGGTCTCTTCTTGGCCAAAATGTGACAAAGCCGTGGTAATCTTAAAAAAAAAAAAAAAAGATAAATAGTAAATCACATGGACATCTGAAGTATGGACTTAGTTTCTGAGATATTTCCCTGTATTTTCCCACAAACAAAGGTACATTTGAATTCCAAATGTATCTTAGCAAAGGGTTTAAGTGAATCTTAGTGTATCAAATTTTTCTTCATACTAGTTGTAAGTTTTTATATTTGTGAAGTTGAAAGGCAATAAACAGATATAACTATTTCTCCTTGTAGTATTGAAATATACGAATTTTGAACTTAAGCCTCTTTCAGCTGCAGGAGTGGTTATTGGGTGACCATTTCTCCTTCAGACATACAGAGTGAGGACAGTGACTTTTCAAAGAACAGCAGCCTGTAACATATGTGATTATCTTTTTATCCTCCACAGCAATAGTTTCTCAATATGGAGTAGATGAATATAAAAAGAACAGGAAATGTTAATGAGGACAATTATTCTTTTCATTACTTCATTAGTCCTGATAGGTAACTTAGCTGAAGTTTGTCCAGGGCTTAATCCATAAAAAAAGGGCATTTTTTCTAGATGTAGTGAAACACCTGGTTTAGGAGTGATAGTAAACACCTTGTAAATAACCCTGTCCATCTCCTCAAAGGGGGTGCTTTGCAGGAAGCTGTCATTAGGAGTGAAGGCAGAAGATATCTGGAGAAACAAATTGTGTTGCTCAGGGTAGTTTTATTCATATTCCATAAACAAAGGTAAGGGAATAAAAATCCCTTGCCTCAATCACCTTATCAATGCCCAGGATTACAAAATGGAAGTGGAAGTTGGAGGTTGTAGTGGGTAGAAGATAAACAGCTGCTTTTAGACAGTGTTACTTATTTGGTTTGGGGTTTTTTTTGCATTATACAAGTGTCTTGTTATCTTGTTCCATCTTGTTATCAAGTGAGGAATCCAGACTCATGGGGCAGTCTTTGGAAAGATAAACAGAAATGCAGTGGTGACTAAATTTCTATTCTTAAAAGGGCTTTTGCAGTCTTTTTGCCTATTGGTCACTGAGGTTATGGCTTATAAAAGAAAAAGATGTCCTTAAAAAAAAGGGAAAGAAGAGAAAAGCAGAACGTAACCATTCAATTTTAAAACTGGTCTGTTGATTTAGAGACTACTATTTAAATACCTAAAGCCTGCCTGTCTGTCTCTGGTACTTTACTGCTACACAGCTTAGCTCCTAACCTATAAAATTCCTTTTTTGCTTACTTCTCTTCTTTCAATGTTACAGGAACAGAGACCATGTCCCTAGAATATTTGGAAAGGTATTTATAAAGCTCCATTTGGAATTATTGTCTGCATTTGTTCATGGATGTGGTCTCCAGGAAATTGGTTCGTGCTATGTAACTGTGCACAGTGGGTCTCATTTTTATATGTAAAAAATACAAGGTTATAAACACACAAGTCTCAAAAGGTGAAACTTCTGTTAAATACTGCACTCAAGAGACAGAGGCCTTTATTACACCTTTAAAAAGACAGAAAATAAAACAAAGCTTTTCTTAAAAAAAAAAAAAACAATTTTGGCTTTTAAGATACAAGACTGGAAGGCCTATTCTTCTCCATTGCTGATACTTTTCCCCTTATATTAAGAAAAGTCTATTTAAGAGGAACCTTTTGAAAGTTATTAAGGGTAGCTCTAATCTGTTATGGGGTGTCTTTCAACTTCATGTTTGGCAATTAATTCATTGTAATTACCCATCTATTTATCCCTAAACTCATCTTTTGACACATTCAGTCCTCTTTAGCCTTTTACTGTAACATTTTCTGCTAAACCTCTGCTGCTTGGGAATCACATCATACCATTTTTTTCTCTTTATCTTCTTCCTGTGCTTTCCTAATTTTGTGGACATGTCCAAGGAGGAAGTGGTATGTCTGAGGAAATGACAAAAGCATTTGCAAGGATTGGGAAAAGAGACCCTCAAGAGTATTTATATTGTACTAGGGTAGAGAGGGAAAGGGCTAGGTGCTTGTGCCTTCTGCTCTTCCTCCAAGTTTTTAAAAGAAGCCTTCTCAGTAAGTCATTGCTCCTTCTGTGTTACTGAAGAGGAGGAAACTTTCCTCTGGCAAGGGAGTCTTCACATACCATGGACATTTGAAATGGTCTGTGGCAAGTTGTTCTTTTAACAGCTCAGAAAGGATGAATGAGGGGTGATTATAGATACATGGATCAGTGCATGGACTCAGTCAGCGCTGCTGTGTAGTGTGCCCTGGAGTATCAGCTGCCAGGACTGTGACACCATCAGAGTTGTTGCCACATTTATTAACCAAACCATCTGTCACTCTAAGATAAACCTGCAGATTTTTTTCCTGAGACAACAAACAGCTTCCAAAAATCAACAAGACCTGATTACTCAGTGTGATAAAGCCAACATAAATTATCTTGGGGACAGCATCTTATTTGATAGGTTTAAGTATCACATACAGGGTTCAAAGCACAAGAAAAAAAGATTGGTTCTGCCCCCAGAAATGTTTGCTGAATTAAAAGTTTTTCAAGCTGCTGAAGGTAGAAAAATAAAATCTTTCTCAAAGGAAGCTGTTTTCTGCACCAACATTGCCAAAAATTTCAGATCAAGTAGGTTCAAATCTTAGGAACTGAACATCTTGAATGACAGTATCTGATACACCTGTTGATGTGACTAATGCTAGATAACATGTATCTTTATTGAAGAAAGATTACTTTTCTGTAAAGCTGTTCTAGCTGTTCTCAGCAGGCTAATACCCATTTCAGGTTCTTTAGAAGGAAATCAAAGATATCCCTTAACAGTAGGTAGAGCATTTGGTGATCTGGCCAAATAGTGACAAGTCAGTGACAGTAAAGAATAATATCACGTTCCTTAAAAAATGTTACATAATTCTTTATGAATTTCCTAAAGGAAGAGTTTTTCCTTATGTAGGAAAAGTAGTTATTAGTTTAGACAGCCAGCAAAATTAGGCCTTGAACAAAACCTTTTCTTTGTACAAGACATTGCCAGAATTATCTCTTCTCTGTTGATATTCTGAACATATTTTTTTTCTGCATAGTAACTGTTTGCCAGACAACTGAATTAAATAATTTCTAAATCTGTATGTCTACAGTCAGGCAGTGACCTGTGTAGCTGTTTATTTGTATATGTCTTTCTTGCTCCTAGCTCTGTCAATACTTGTTTACTCTGCCTTTCATCTCTTGCCTTTCCAACTTGACAAAGCAAGGAGGCAGCCTCTCAGCATTTGCTCCCCTTTCCTGCTGAGGTGCTAGATTCCCATCTTACAGTAGAAGACTCGTCTTAGACATAAACAGGCACTGTGTATACACACACACACGCACACACACACACACACACACACACACATACAATTCCTGGGATTCGATTCATCCCATAAAACTCACTAGCTGTCCACCTGTTGAGTAAGATAATGGTCTCAGGTCAGAAAACACAGCATCACACTCAGCCTGTTCTCCCATGCTTGGAGCAGGGCACAGTAATTAATGGTGCCCTTGTTATTATTTATCCTTACCCATATGTAGGACAGAGAATAGAGAAAGAACAAGCTTATGAAACTACATATTTAATTAATATAGTGTGAGACAGTGAGATATTGCCAGAACCAGAGGCATAACCAAGGGATAATGCAAAAACTTCCACGGAATCATATATAAATGTAAAAATGAAGAAAAAATGAAGATTCCATATTAGTAAGGGTCTTCTTTTCAAAGGTAGGGAAATTATTTTTGCCATACTGATTTGAGAGCTAGGAATTACCAGTGGTATTCTTTGAAAGCAATCTATAAAATGTCATGTTGTTTAGACCATCCTTTTTCTTGCTTCCCATGGACTATATAGGTGGTCCATTCAGGACTTCTCTTCAGGCTTTCCTTTGAGTGTCTCAACAGACATAAGAAAAGTTGAATCTATATAAGAGAAGTGACCTTTAGTTAGATTTTATGCCAGACGTGTCATCATGTGTATCTGTATACATTCTTTTCTCTGCTTTGTGTCCACAGCACTTCTATACCTTTAAATAGTTATACTTCTACTATAGGGCAGCCCAGCCCAAGTACATTATATTTTATATTGTAAGTATTATACTTATTTATTAGGTTTCAGGTGCAGACCTCATTCATTTTTGTATGTGAAAATTTTTCAATTTTAAATTATTCTCTCCAGCATGGCTTTGTCACCAGGTGGGTGCTCCAGAGCTCTGAAATAACAGATTCATCAGCCAAAATTACATTGTCCTCTGTTCAGGTTTCTGTGCTTTCTCTTGCATGATAAACAATAAAGAACTTTACAAATAATTGTCAGGAAAACCTTGTTGCTCAGAGGAGAGATTTAAAAGAAAGCTGTAGCTAATGGAGGGCAAGGGATTCCTTTTGTTCTAGTATGAGGATGAAAATCAGCAAGTAGTAGCAAGAAGACCTTGAATTTGGGACATTCCTTTGAGATGCTAAAAGAAATTAGTTGGTTTCGTTTATTATTGAGCATTCACCCTTCTCCACTCAGATGTTACTTTGAAATAGGTACTGGTGTGGGGTTTTTTTCCCCACAGACGCAGATTTACATGCAACTGTTTTTTCAAGAACTGAGCATGATTTTACATGTGCAAAATGACAGATGGAAGAGACACCATGATATAATACACGCATATATGTATTTGAACAAATACCTCATGAAAGCAAGAACAGAAGTGCTGCTGCTAAGACTGTGCTATTGTTTCCTCTACTTTACTACTGAGGCTTTTCTAAGTACTTCCTCATCTTGCTTCTCCATATGTTTCCCTTTTGCAACATTTAAGTAACACATGCCTTCAGAACAGTGATGGAGAAAATCTCTCTCAAAGGAGAACTGATGCTCAAATACAAATAGTTTGAAATGTGGAGATGGTTTGGAGGCTAGAAAGGTGTTTTCTATGTCTTTTTACAGCTTCTCTGTGCAATACCTACACAAAGCGTATAATAAAAAGGTCTTTTGTCGTGAGCAAGGATTTCATACTAATTTTAAAAAAATGGTTATCTCTAGTGATATCCTTGCATGGAATGTCTTTTAAAATAATGCATCCTTGTGCACATTTTATAAATAAAATGCATTATAAATCTTGCAATGACAATTCTTGGAGTAATTAGAATGGAAATGTGTCTGTGATGCTTTTTTTATTGTTTTTTACAAATCCTTCTGTTCTTGTTATTTGTCAGTGACCATATTCTGAGGAAGTACATTCAGAAAGTATTTGTTTCCTCAGTAATAACTCTGAAACTTAAGAAGCACTAACTGGCACTAAAGGTTATTCAGAAAACTCTTACTAGGAGGAATGAAGAAATAATTGTTTTGGCAACTGCATCTTTGTTGTAAGATACTGAAAACTACTCCAAATCTCACTGAAATAGCTGGAAAGGTTTTCATTGACTTCAGTGAATTTGGGATCGAGCCAATTAAAAGCTGATAGCCTCAAACACTCTCCCTACTAGTAATAATACTTAATACCTATTACAATGGTAATTACATCTGTTTCTCTTTTCTGCTTGCATTTCTCTAGATGTTGTGACAAGCCCATACTGTGTTTCTTTCCTCTGGCCCTGAACTAGATTTTTACATGATATGTGCTTTGACTGTGAGATACTATAGGTGATGCAAGAAAGCAATCAATCTCTTATTTTTGTGAATGCCTTGAGGTTAATTCTCATTAACTAAAATTAATTTGCTGATCTTTTTCTCAGTCCCAAAATTGTAGCTACAAAACCCACTAACAACTGAATGTATAAAAGTATTAATATAAGCTACTTTTTCCTGTTTTATTACTAGAATTTTTTTACTTTTACTTATCTTTTATTTCCTCTGCTCCATGAGGAAAAGATTTGTGGGAAGATAGGTTGAAAGGATTGTGCAGAAGGCAATCTTTCCCAGTGAATTACAGCTGTACTGATCACTGAGAAGTGGAAACAGCCTCGCCTGCCCAATGGGTTTGGGTGTTGTAAGAGTAGGTTAGCTGGCTACTAGTTACAGTTGCAGCTTGAGACCCAGAGTCTGCTGCCTGTGCTGTGAGGAGGTGGGGGACATGTGGTTGTGCAAGGGATAGATAAGGTTAGAAGGTGCTGTGTGAGGCACAGGCAGGGTTAGGCAGCTGGGTAAGGGACAGCTTGGGTTTAGCCAGCTATGCAGGGAGGAGAGAAAGGAGTCAGTGCTGTGTGGAGCTGCCTGTGAGGGAAGGAGTCAGAGTTACCTTAGAGAAGTCTGTGGAGAGAAGGCATGAAAAGCTTTCAATAAAGGATTGGTGATGATGCCAGTCCAGTCTGTCTTGACATAATTACTACAGACATTGGCTTGTGACAGGACTTCTTTGTTAGAAAACAGAGAGAAACTTTCACCGTTCATAATATAAGCAGGAAAACATCAAGAATTCTTTTTCATGATGATATATTCCATTATTTATGTTCACAGCCACTTTGTTTATAATATGCTTAATCACAAGTTGGCTGAACGAGTTTTTAAAATAATTAATAAATTTAAAGTATTTTGATCGTCTGCTGTTCTTCTGAGACAGGCTATCCTTTCTAAGTGGTAGCACTAAGAGTTGACTGACAGATGCAAAGTTCTGGTCTGTTTTTCAGTTTGCATTTAGTCTTACCTCAAAAAACAATTAAATGCTTACTGTGTTAAAAAAAAATTATATAGAGAATACTTTTATTCAAACTATTTGAAAGCAAAATAAACAGCAAATCCAAGCACAGCTTGAAGTGGGAAGTAAAAGTTCTAATTTCTTTTTCCTCAGAGAATTTCTTTACTAAGTCAACTGGGTAATCAAAAAAAAAAAATTCAGATTCAGATAACTTCTCAGTTTCCTAAAGCACATTTTTAAAGATAGAGGGGAAGTTTTTTTTTTTGTCCTCTCTCCTGTACTGAAACAAGGGATGCTCCACTTTATGGGGCTCCACCAGGCTTTTGATAGACCACAATATGTGTACAAGCTGTGTTTCTGAAGATTTCTCATTATGTCAAAGCACAAAATTATTGGTGTTATTGGTACCAATGCTACTGGCATTACTGTTGTGAGTGCTACGGGTACTAATCAGTGGATAGAAAAGTTCCTTCATTCTGAAGTACTCCATATGTTTAGGGCTTTCTCTTTGCTTGGAGGATAGGGTGGAAAATCAGCTTTAATCCAACTGTAACCCTATGCTTCGTTCCTTAAAAAAATCTCCACTCATTTTCTGTAGTTCCCCACACCTTTCCATTACTTTTTCTCTCTTTTTTTTCCCTCTCAGTGGTCAGTAAGAAGCAGTGGGGCTTCCTCCCTTCCTCTTTTTCCAGTTACATTGTGGTAGCTGACTGGTGAGTATCTGAATGTGAAAATCATTCATTTAGAAGAGTTAAAATTTCTGAATGTGGGTACACTTCCTGCTCAAGGAGCTACTACTGGATCAGCAATGGTCATGCACTACCTGATATTGTCATCCAGCCTGCTTGTTGTAAGGACGAGAGCAGGAAGAGAGGAAGATGTAAACATTTTAAACATTAATTTGGAAAAGAAATTAGTTTGGGACTTTATGTAGTTCTATTAAACCCTCAGTTTAACTAGAAACAAAGGAAAGTGCTAACATTTGCACTTATTGTTTCAACTCTATACAGATTCATTAATCTTCATTCAAACATTTACTTACTGAATGATTCAAACTGTTAAACATGCACTCTTCTTACCAGCTAACTGAGTAAAGATTTTGTTTGAACACTTCAGAAGTGCTAGCCTAGGTGACATTTTCTTCACTTTTGGCATGTATACCCAGTCCAGAAGAGACTTGGAGCTACAGAGCTCTTGAGATACACACTGCAGTAAGCAGGACACTTCAGAGTAAAGGCATGTGAAAGGTTTTTGAAGAATAATTTTCAGAATGGTTTAAAAGAAAAGCATGTTTTAACTTTGAAAGACTGGGGAAAAAAAGTCATCTTGTCTTAAATAATCATTCAACAGAATGGGTTTTCTTTAATTTCTTCTTAGAAAATCATCAGCTTGGCAAATTCAAAGCTGTAACAAAAAACTTGGGTGATGGCACAGTATTGTAAGAGAGCTTAGAGGGGATTGCACAGTGAAACTGTGCCTGAAATGAACTTCAGACACAGGAAAACCAGCAGTTTCCATAACTTGATTTCCTGGAGTGTAAAAGGGAAGAAAGTCACTGCGGTATATGAGGGGAAAGATGAAAGGTTTTTTATTTTCAGGTTTTCTATTCTTTTGATGTTCAGGCAGTAACCTTACAAGCTGAGGTCCAGAATATTGCCAAAATGACCAACTTCAAGATTCTTGTTCTTGTCATAGATAGAACACAGACTTTAGCAATAATTTTAAATCCTCATGGCATCAAAATGTTTCAAGATGATTTTTCTCTGACCCATTTAATTTTGCCTTTAGGAAATGTCAGGTGTGCCTTCTAAAATGAGGTCACATTTCTAGCAAGCTTTATATGCCACAAATTGAAGAAAAAATTATTCCTACAGTCTGCATTATTTCCCCCCTCTTTTTTTTTTGCAGGTTTGACAAAGAGGCAAAATACTAATAACCTCAGTATGGATTCAGCTGCTGTGATTACTGTTATCATTCAGTTCGTAGCTTTTCTAACTGATATTGAGCATTTCTTAATGCTAATACTGAGAATACTTTTAAGGCTAATTTGAAGGAGAATGGGCATCAATCGTGTATCTTCAGCATAGTGACAAAAGAAAACCCTTCCTGAAAACCAGAACTAGCATGTGAGTATTTACTTGTAAATGCATTACCACAATACTTTCTTTGCTTTTCCTTTCACAAATCCATTTCAAAATCCTACAAAAATTTAAACACTCAGGATTCTTCATAAGCAAAGCAAATGAAAGCAGCTGCATCTGAGTGGGAAGCATCAGGCTGTGAGTACATAAACTCCGCTGCCTGAAGAAAAGGTGTCTTAATAATTAGAGGATTGCTTCTGATGCTGGCTCCTTTCAGCACCCATAGACTCAATGGAATTCCAAACACTGCAGACATATCTCTATGGTTGTGACAGTAAGGAGCCAAGGTTGCAGTGGCAGTCACAAATGATGCAGAATTTTCTAAAGGGCAAAGTGTCAATCCTGCTCCTACTAGAGCCACTGAGACTTCACCAGAGAAGTATTTTTGGAAACCCCACTCATACCTTGCTGTCAATGCAAAATGCACATTTTGGAGTCTATTTTCCTGCCATAACAGACCTCTTGAGAGCACAGGAAATAGTAACCACAAGAAAAGAAAGTCTACCAAAGTTAGTCTTGAAATAATGGCAAGCTAAAAATCAACACAAAAGACCCACTGCATAATGAGGAAAGAAGCAATGCAGAGGTGTTTTAAAATAGGAGTATTAAAAGAGATCAATGTTACTGTGACCTTCAGTGGTAAAGCTCTTTGAGGTACATCACCAGGGCTATTGCCTAGGTTTTGGCAGCAGCACAGTCACTTGGATCTCAGTTAATCAAGGCAAAGAAATATTTTCTTCCCCCTAATTGAACAGTTTCCTCCCACAGGTACCACAGAAGTCAGTAGATTTGCAGTTGTATTGGTAGGATAACTTTTCTTAATCATAACTAAATGCTTTCAACAAAGTGCCATGCAGTGTTCTCCCTGTTCTCCCAGCTGCAGAGGTTACAAGTTACTGGAGCCAGGTAAAGGTATCCTGATTGTTTAGGAAAAGATCCCTGAAAGATACAAGGTAAATGCCACCAAAAAAACAAGTACCAGCAACAGACTAGTGCTTAGCACAAATTTCTGCATTAGTCCATTAATCACATCAAGGGCCACTTCCATCCTTAATGGCATTATAATGAGGAAAAGCTTAGTATTTAACTAACTTCAGAATTGATTGTGCTTATGGAGAATTTTAATGTATTACTAATGCAACACTAATTGCTGGAAATAGACATGTACAGGAACCAACTGAGATTTGATAATTTGGTTTCTATTTTTGGTAGCAAAAGAGTTTTTAACTGCAATAGTAAGAAAGCCAGAACAATATGTTCTCCAAAACACATTAAAACAGATATTTAACTAACAGCCCTGAATTTACTGCTGCAAGATTTACTGGGTGATGAAAAAATACTGAATTAACATTATCTGGGTTTTGCTGCTTCAATAACTTGAATGAAATCTCATGCTTCAGACAGTGATCTTCAGTTCTTCCACTCTAATAGGATGCTGCAAGCAACATCACGTGTTGCTTTTCCAGTCAGCCTAGGAGAAGACAGTTGTGGAAAGTGGGAGAAATGAGCAATCTGAGAGGATCTTGTGGGCGAGGTACTGCCTGGGAGTCATAATTTGGTAATCACAGACCTGCACCCTGGCCATTGTATTGATGTGGTTTTGAACTGCTGCTCTGAATTAATCTGTCTTTGATATCAGCTTAAATAGTCTCCTGTTACCGGATGTGTGAAAAATGCGGAAAAGAGGAAGTTGGAAAAAGTTTTGACACTTCGGTTTTTTTTATAAATCTGGTTAAAATACTTGCATGTTTTCAATTAAAAGTTATTTTGGCTGAAAATTCTGGAAAATAAATTGGTTAGGTAATCTAGAAAATAGCTTGGTTTGGTTTTTACTATTTGACTTTTTCTGACACGAATTAGTCATTGGCAATGACCTAGTGCTGAAAACATTACGGACAATACTCTGCAAAGTCCATGTACAAGGGAAGTCATATATTGTTCTCTGTCAGAGAATGTCATTGCAGTTAAGTAAAAACATCTGTCACTGTATAAAAGGAAGCTTCTTAGTCACCACATTTCTGGTGATGGGTTTTTAATTTTTGTTTTGGTAAGCAGCACAATAATGTGACAGAGATCAAAGAACCAAAGGTTCTTAAATACTCACAACCTTCTTCATATGGAAAAACAAGTTAGCTGACACATGTAAAAGGTGACATCTTGTGAATAAAAATGCTTAAACCCTCTTTTTTAAACCTCTTTTTGACTCAAAGCATCTAATTAATGAATGTTTCCCAATGCATTATGTTTTTTGCCCCTAATTAAATATCTATTACACTTACACTTGCAGTATTTCTATGATCCTTGTTATCTTACAAATATTTTACAAAATTGCTCAGTGTGACAAACCATTTAAATAGTAATTCTCAAATAATATCAAGGCATTCTAATGAACCTTTAAATTTTTCTAGTCCAAGAAATGAGTATGTTATACCTCATTAAGAAATCAAATGTCTTCCTGTGTATATTGTTTTGTTGAGGTTTGTTTTTTATTTGACTGCCCACAGTTTCCCAACAGCAAGGCATTTATGGGCATGGATTTAGATACTGTATTATTTTATAGCATTTAGAATTAAGAAGAAACTGTTATGGCACGACTACTTAATGCAATTGTCTATGACAAGAGAGGACTGAATTAAGATGTCCCCTCAGTTAGCTTGTATTTCGATATTCTGTTCCTTGCTACAACTTAACTAACATAGAAATCCCGCATATGAAGATTGCATATGAAACACTGTGTTGAACGCATATCTTTTTTTCAGGGATACATGACTGTTCATCATGGGAAGAAATATGTAGGGAGGCAGGTTGTATGGCTAGTTCTCATTCTAGTATTAAATGTAGAAACAGCTGGGATATGCACAGTGGAGATGGAAATGAGATCAGATATATGATGGTTTGATATGCTCCTTTTTAATTTGGCATGAAATTAATATATACGGAATAAAGAGCTCTTTGGAATATTTTGAGAGCATGCAAACAGAGAAACTTAATTCAAATTAAATTTAAAAGGACTTTGTAGCCTGTTCAGAAAATGTGAAGGGTGACATTCTTGAAATGGTGCTGTCCTAGATCCTAACAAACTCATGGAGAAAGTGTCAGATGTAAACCTTCATTAAAGCTAAAATAGATACAAGTTTAAAGTGTTAGTTTCTTAAATGAAAAAACATTTACTTACATTGAAATTGCTAAAGCAAATATATTTTTCTTTTAAAATTATTCTATTTTTTAAATTTGTTTGCTGGAAGCAATTCTCAAACCAATTTTTCTAAAGCGAGTGGAGGTTTTAAATATATTGAGAACTCAGAAATAGTGGGTGTTTCAAAGTTTCTGAGAATCTGAATGCTTAAAATCCTTCAAGCTGAGTGCACTATGTAATAAAGTTGCTTCCACCTGAATTCTGACAATATCTGCTCCAGCAGAATAGCCCTTTGCTGTGGGCAGAAAGTTTTCCTTCCATCCACAAACCTCTGTGAATGGTTGCTTTCAACATAAAAATATTTTTGCCTACCTTTCCTATCTTTTCTGCTGTTTTTAGCGTTAGATCCTGGAGATGAGGTCATCTTCTGCCACATCTCCCACAGCTGAGACTCATTTCACTGAAGATGGATGAAGCATACAAGAAACAGCAGAATGTAAAGGTCTTGTGCTCTGCTTCCTCATGATGTAGATAAATGTAGGCTTTTGTGTCTTTAGTGTTGTTGAGCTAGAACATTTCTCAACTGTCAAAATCACACAAAAAATCAAAATTCACAACTGGCATAGCTCTATGTATGATATACAAACTAACATTTTCACAGCGTGCCATCAATTTTAAAGTCTATCTTTCTCAGTAAATCTCACATAGGGCAGGCTTTCTTGAATGAGAAATCACCAGCAATGCGGCTTTATTTATGGGATCAATCACACACTACGTGTGCTATGGAAATAAAAATATTATTCATATTAGTGCATGCCAGCACCATTTTTGATAATGTACATAATTTTAAATTCCCAGAGTAGGGTCCAGAAACATATATTCTCCATCACCTTTTCAAATCTGAAGCTTTATAAGCTTCATATTTACTTGTTAAATGTAAGGTTCCCCTTAGAAAGAAGGAACTGTGTGTACAGTTCAACTTGTATTTAAAGAAATACATTATATTTTATTCTGGCAGTTGGCATACCTGGCTTGATTGAATAACTCTTCACAAAAAAGATTGTATGGCAAGTTTGTAAGTAGAATATTTATTCAAGAATAAGTATTTTTTTCAGTCCCTTAAATAACTTCTTAATGGAAACATGGAACTAAATCTTCCTTTAAAACCATGGGTTGCAGGAAACCCAGGGAGTGTTACAATGGAAATGGCAAAATGCTTTTTTATGTGCTAACATTCTACTTGAAGGGGAGACAAACTCTAGCTACATTTATAGAGGCTGTTCTAAGAAATGGGAAATCTTACTGTGTGCAGTTTATCACAGGACATACTTTTCCAGAAGGACATTCCATTCAGAAGATGGAATATCTATAAGGTAAATACATGCCAAATCCTGAAGCTTGAAATTCCCCTGTGTTGCACAACTTGGGAAGGATGAATTTTATGGTGAGATAACAAGTGGAAAAGTGTGTGCCTGTTTTATCTATGCACCATGTAAACTATGAATTTTCATAAGTTAACATCAATATTCATCAGCTGGTTTGAGTCTACTGTATTTACATGCTATAAAATATATTCTTGTCTATATAGGGCTAAAATTAGCATTGCCTGATTTCCCTGAAGATAGTCCACAATATGTAGTTTATGTTTTAATTGATACTTTAATGTACATGAGGATTGTTTATTTTGAAAGGAGTGCAAAGTGGCACCTCTGGGTTCACTGTTCTGAGTCTGTGGATCAGGGTAGACTTTTAGTGGTCTAGTTCAGTGGTTGGTAACCAAGCAGTGCTGTGCTGAGTTGCAGATGATTCCTGTCTCACTCTCTGCTTTTGCCATATATTTGCTTTTCTCTCCAAGGATATATCCATCAAAGGTGCTGACAAGCAGCACTAACAGTGTATATCAGAAGGGCCTTGGTTACAGTAAGAAACCTGGAGTAGCTGTGTCATGGAAGGTGCTTCAGGTTGCCTTTAGAGCTGAATGGATACATCCAGGGACGAAGAATGTGAGATCTGCACTAACTGTCTTTCAGAGCACTGAGATTTTCTTTTTTCTTTTTTTTTTTTTCCCTGTCTGTGCTGGCAAATGGGACTCAATTCCATGTTTTTTGTTTGTTTTTTTTCATAACTGCAATTTCTAGATTGCAGTAAAACATATCAAGGTGTTTGAATAGTAAAGGATGTAGTGATAGCAAACACCTTGTCATTATTCCTCAGCACAACAGGAAGTTAGCAAGGGGATATTCAGATAAATGACTTGTGCAGACTAGCATTGTGAAGCACTAACAATTTCAAGTTGCATTTTTCTAGCTAGAAAGTGTAACGACCAAAATGAAATATAAATACTTCTTGAAATAATTTTTTGACATATTTTTCTTAAAAAGTACAATATTTTTTAAAGACAATAATTATAAAAACTTATGTTTCTGTTGACTTTCATCCTTACAATTGAGAGCCCCAATGTGATCTAAAAGCAGACTAGGAATTTATTGTAGACCTGCCTGTTCAGCCATTTTAAAAAGAAAAATCTGAACTTTGAACACACTGGTACATATATTTTATTTGGTTTGGGGTTTGTGGTTTTATTAGTTTTCCAATAGATAATGGGGGCTGTGGCTGTTTATTAATGGCATCAGTGTTGTATATTTAAAATTTTTGATTTATGCATTTTAAATAATTTGTAAATGCTAGTTTTTAAAACTACACTTTTAATTCTTTTCTTCATAGGTATAGGTGCTTCATTTGCATGACTGTTGTGGTAAGAAATATATAATTACATTTGGCTTGTCATATTTGGAACCTGTATCTCTTGATGACCCTCTTTAAGAGAAAGAAACTGTTCAGGGCATGAATAATAAAATATGTGCCTTTTCTTGCATCACTTTAAACCTGCTTTAGTATAATATATATTTACATCTTTTCACATTTTCCATTAATTTTGATTTTGAAATCTCATGCTTGTATCTCATGGCTGCACATACAAAAACTCCATATAGCTGGATGACCTGAGATAATTCTCTATGAAGATTCTTACCATGGTTTAGACAAAGGGGGCAATTGCTCTCTCAGACTTGTACAAGCTCCCTGTCAGAGATTTGTGACTTTGGGTGTGCTCTGGGCAGACAATCTCTCTTCTACACAGGTAGAATCGTGATAATTTCTGACAGGCCAACAGGCAAACAGAAATTGACTTTTCCACCCTGGTATCATTCATTTTGATTGCATAAATCTATCTAACCGAACAAATGGGAATAAGAAGCAGATTTGGAATCTGCTGGCCTTAGTGTTTTGTTCTGTGGTTTGAAAGTATATTGCTTCAATCTGCCATTTATTTCAAATTCAAAGGACGAGTTATGTTGCATCTGACAGAGAAATATATACGAATTATTGTAGCAGAAGTTACAAATTATGCTTTAATGTGATGAATATTATCAGATAATGATTTTTTTCAACTATGACATCTATATGGTGAGAAAAGTACAATTTTCCTCTCACTGAATTTTATGACTACTTTTAACTTAAGTGATAAACCTTTAAAGTGATGCAAACAGATTTAGTAGTACGGCTTCCACTTAACACTAATAGGACTTTTAAGGCTAATTTCCTGTGCATCAACTGGAAAATATGCCACTTAATATAATCTAAACATGTATTTATAGCTTAATTATTCTCTACCATTAGACAAAATGCACCATTACATAGTTCCATAACTTATTTTAATGATATCCTGTACTATGCCCTGGTTGGAGAAAACACTTCAAAATGTTTTGAATGGCTGCATCTATGATAAATCTGACAGCTGTGTGTCTAGATAGTTTGGAAAGAAACCCCAAAACCTCAAAGTGCAATGAAAACTTATCTGTCAAGCTGGAGAATTTTATTTTGAAAATTGTAATGGCAAACAAAATGAGAAACTTCTGAAGAATATAGTGAATTTGAGCCTTCTGGAATCATATAGGAATAAACATCTGTAATTTTACTTGTATGAGTAGTGGAAGAGAACAGACTTTGTATCTGAAACAACAGAACATGCCTGCTGCTTGAAAAATCTACTTGATTGAAGAAAATACACTGTCTCTACTTTTAACAATGTTCAGATTGTCTATCATGGGTGATCATTTCACAGTGTTTGAAATCTCAAAGAGTATAAACTTTGACAGTTGCAATGAGAAACAAGACAATAAAAAAAATAAATAAATAAATAAAACCAACTTTCTTAAATTCTTTCTTTCCCAGGGTATGTTTGATCAACCAAAGTGAATTTGAAAGGAAATGGCAAACTTCCTTGAAGTGGCCTTCAAAATGAAAAAAGGTAAAATGTTAATCTCCTGGGAGTATGTAAGACTGTAATGTCTTGTAAATGACTGAGGAAAAGCAGCATGCAAGAATTCCCAGTTATTGCACAGCGGTTGTACTTGCTATAATACTGACTTCCAGAATTTGGTTACACAAGAGGAAAAAAAATCTGGATATTTCTGCAAGACTTGGGGAAAAAAAATTACCTTCCAGATGGCACATGGCATAGATATTGGTGTTAGGAGTACCAGGTAAACTTGGTATCTCTCTAGTACACAGACTAGAAGAACATTTTATTACATTAAAATAAGCAGGGAAAATACAATTAAAAACACACATGATAAAACTGGCAGATCCACTACCATTTAGTGAATAAAATTTGCAGAGTTGATTACTTTTTTCTGTACTTAAACATATTGTACTATAGCTACTTATATTAGCAAGAAAGATTAACAAGATGAGTGATTGTTCTTGGTACTTTTAATAAGTATAATACTGCAGCAATAACTTCAACGATAAGTTGATCTGCTTAAAATAATTGCAGTGTGGTAAAGGCAAAAAAAGTATTAAGCATTTTTAGTGTCAGGTGCCTGCTGTGCTTAAGAATAAGAGCCCAGTGGTCATCTTGTATACATTTTTATGCCTTCATTTATGCTTGTTGAGAATCTGGCCTTTAAATGTAATGCTTTGTTTTCAAATTTGATCAAATACCTTTTAAATCTGGGATTAGTTACTTTTGCAAAGCAATTCAGACTAATCTGAAACTAGATTATTAATTGTAGACACTTCATTGGTCTGATAGGAGAGTGTGACATGTAAATGGTTACACAATTTTAAATGCAGAAGCTTACTTTTTTATTTTCTAAAAAGATTGCTCTATGCTTCAAGGCTACAACAAAGCCAATTAGCCTATTTTCTAGTGAATAAGTCTGAATTAGAGATTTCTATGTCATAAATTAGAAAGGGTGATGGAACTTCTTTGTGTTTTAGCACAGAAGTGGCAGAAGTTAACATGGGGAAGATCAATGTGCCATACACATCCTTCCTCTGTGTTATTAGAGGATGTGAATTAATGGCATTTACTATGACCAGTAGCTGTGGATTAACACTAAGCTTTACATAATCAGCTTCATGGATTTTTTTACCGAGACTTGCAAACTGAGAAGCTTGTTTTTCTTGGCACAGTTTGCTCTGTGAACAGGTTATCACAGAGGTTTAGACCAACTCAAAGACCTCCTTTCCTCTGTAAGCTGTCTCTGTTGTGAACTTGGATAAGCTGATGCATTAGGTGGGATAATTTTCTTCTCAATCACAGACATTTTCGAATGCAGTTTTTAAGCTTTCCTTTTTAATGCATTGATCAAAAATTCCAACAAAACACTTTTTAGTAATATTCCCCGTCCTTAAGGAATCTCCTACCCCTTATGAATCAGCTCCATCTAGAAAAAGGAGATTCTGCATGAGAATGACCTGCACCTAAATGTTGTTCCAGTATGGCTCAGACTGCTCAGTCCTTTATATCTTATTAGCAATGTTCATCAGTAAAAATCATATTGGTTTAGTATTTCTTTATTCATCATCACTCCTAAGCTCTAACAGAAAATGTCACTGGAAACAGATTCTATTTATTTTGGTTCTGTTGACCTGTTTCAACCCCAATCCTGCATTTCAGTTTTCTGCCTTATTACTTTGGCAGTGAGAGACTTACACACATCATCGTGTCTCAGAAACTAATTTTGCAATGCAAAAATATAACCATGAGAGTTCTCAAAACCTGGGTTTTGGTGTCCATAAGAAACCCACACACAGAATATTAACAGGATGTACCAAACATTGCCATCAGAAGTGAATACCACCTCCTTTAAGATTTGCAGGTACAAATTCAGGTTTTATATCAGCGTCTCAAAAATGTTTCCTGCTACTGTTCCCTAAGACCTGTGAGCATTTAGGATGCTAAAGAAAAAAGTTTAAAACGGCTTTCAAGTCTAATGCCTGGATATATTCTAAGACACATACCCTAGTTAAGAAAGTGTAATTCGAAATTTCTATCTTCCTTCTTTTTTTATTCTAAACCTAATTATATCTGAGGGACACTGTAATTTGTGCAGCTTGATGTATGTGCCTCAAGCTTAATGAAAAAACATCTGATGATATAAAGAGGAAACAATATGCCATAAAAAGAGACCTAAAGGATTTCCACAAGAATACAGGTAGAAGGATTAAGAAGTCCTCTACAGTTAGTTCATGAGCTGAAGGCAATTTTAAAATTTTGCTTTGTTGCTTAAAAGTTAGCTCACATTAGTTTTCTCAGAAGTGGGGAAAAAAGTCTATTACAACTATGAGTAATTGGAGTGCCATCTGCTTGAGGGACATAAACTTACAATATAGCTCAGACAGCTAATATGGATTAAAACACCGTCAAAGTTTTATGCCAAAAAAAGTTGTTGAGACTGTTCTTTTTTTTCTGGCAGAACACTGGCTCTTGGTAATTTATCCTAATTTTCTATTTATATAAGAGCTGTAATCTTAAGCATACAAGATTAATGAAGGTTGATTTGACTGCCCTCTTTGCTTCCTGTGCCTTCTACAGCATTATAAAGGTGGTAGATTGCTAATCAAGAGTCCTTGACACTTTGTCCAAACTCGGGGGTGAATTTCTCAGAAATTATAATTACCTGTAATTCCAGACATGATCTGTTTGACTGAATCACAGCTAAACTATTTCTTTTCCACACATCTTCCTTGTGAAATGAGACCATGCTTATAAATAGCATTTCATTATTCAGACTAATCTTTCCTTCTTTCACAGTTTAATCTCTGACACTACATCAGTAGATGTCATGAAACTATAGATGGCAATAGTTCACAATTACGCTTGTCTTATGTAACAAGATACTTTTTGCTGTTAATTAAAAATTATCTGTTGGAATGGCCATAATAAAACACACAGCAACACAGTCTCCTTTCAAGATAGGAAAGGAACACTTTTTTCTAACACTACCTTCCTTAAGTACACTCACTCGCTAACCCAAGGACAGAATACGGCTCATTGGTCAGAGCAAGCACCACCTCTTGCACAGATGTTTTCATTATAAACAACAGAGTTCTCAAAATACACACTCTGTAAAGAGTAGCAGGTGCCTTTGTTCCTGGGAAAACCTCTGCCCCCGGGCCAGCCCTTGGGAAAGCTTTCTGTTCTTACACAGCTTTCCCAGGCTACTGTGTATCCACAGACACTAGCCTATTTTCTTCAATTTTTAAGGACATTTTCGTGTGCTACAACAAAGGATTATGTTGCAGTATACTGTGTACTATATACAGTGCCCTGTGTATTTCACTTGCAGCCCAAGCTTAGATCTCTAGAACATATTCGCTGAACATATGTTCACCTAAGCTTTACAAGGGTCTTATAGTTCTAGAAGATCATGTTTCTTACATGCTGACTATTCTCAACCAGCATAATGCTGCTTTTTTATAAACTCCAGTATTTAAGAAACACACTAACTGGATAAGCAATTACAATCTCTGCCATTATCTATGACATCCTAGACACCTGCCAAAAGTTCAATAAAAGACCAGGACTGGAAGAAGACATTCAGAATCTAAAAACAAATAGGTAGAGGTTACAGGATACAGATAGTGGTAAAAAGAGATTAATATACAGTGAGATTTGTCTCCATAAATACAGACATTCAAATTACCATAGATGGGTGTGATACAAAGAGAAAATTACTTTACAGTTTCTTTATTTCAAAGGTCAATATGCCTATAGTGGCTGCAATGGTATTTCATTATTTGTTCTCAAAAGACATTTGCTATTACTTTTATTTCTCCTTGCTTTCCTTCCTAGCTTGCCAGCTAGGTACCTAAAACACTGATCACATAGGTGCTATGAAAAGAGCTACTATTTCTATTTAGACTTTAGGAACCATTTTAACAGAAGGAGTTAAACATAAAATTGGTGATTCAATAATAATTACATAATGTTTATTGCATTAAAAACTCTTAAAGCCAGGGTGAAATAGTTTGACACTATTTCTATTTGATCTCCTTTGCTAATCTGTAATGACTTCAGGTTGGTTACTTTAAGGCCATGCATTTTCTTCTCCCTGGTGATCTCCCTGGAGAGAGATCGCCAGTCACAGATTATTGTGACTGTTATTTCACAACAGACAAAACTTTCTTCTCTTCATTTATGTAGCATGTCCTACTAAGTACACTTGATTCATGTTTGCTTCTATTACAAAACATACAGTAATGAAAATAAATAGGGCCAGACAACTGCTCCAAAGAATTTTTTATGATGCATTGATCATAAAGGTCAGAGCAGGGATGATTATAAGGACACTGAATTAGCTAGTTCATTGAGTTCCCTTTCTTCTCCAGGTTTCTTTGTCCCTGACAGTTTTTCACCTCTTTCCAAGATGTTTCCATTTCACTGCAGCAGATTTAGGTCTTCTGCCCTTTAGTCTGTGCTCTGGGTTTGAAGGCATACAGCAGCAGCCTGACTTCCTTCTCCTTGCACAACACAAGTAGCAATAGTTTATTTTTTTGTCTGAGTGCAATAGGTAACTTCAAGGTTAAACCTCAGGATTAGAATAGCTGAATTAATTAATATAAATTGATTTTTAAAAGCCAAATAAATAGGTGTCCATGCATTCCTTTAAGGGAATGCTCAAAGAAAATTGCTGCAGACAGCTGTACACACACAGGGACTCTATGTATTTAATTAAAATGATGAATATAAAATGAAATAAAAAAAACTGTTCAACCTGTACAATCAACATCTTGTCCTAGTATACGAATGAAGAAGAAAGATCCATATTTTGTTTGTTGATTTAATATTACTTTTTTTTTCCAAATACATTGTTTCCTAGATGCCTTTCATGCCTGGTCTCTTCTAAACTTGAGTTCATGCCTTCCTGCTATAGATCCTGTATCATTTCACTGGATAACCCATGGGTACCAATGTTTGTCAGGACTGTTTTTTCTGTATGATGGAAAGACACAAAAACTGCAATATTTTTCTGTTAATCTCAAATTTATCAAGTAGAAACTAACTTCATTTTCTGAATCAATGTCCTTGGTATTAAAATCTCACCTTACAGTTTCTTCCACATTGCAAAACATACGTCATCAAAGTCTAAGACTGTGTATTAGGCTTGATGAAAAAGTTAAGAACAGCTTCAATATATTTTGTTTCCTTCCCTTATTGACTGGTTCATGTTCCTGCTGAATTTGATAAACCTCAGCATTTAAGAACCTCAGTGCTGAAGTACCACAAGAGCACAGGTCACATTTTTGGACCACCTCAGAGCACCATCTTTTGTTTTGGTTTTTTGAGGAGGGGTTGTTTATTTATTTGTTATGTTTTTCATTTACAGAGTTTTTATGGGAAAAATGAAGATTCTAGCATTATGTTTTAACTGAAAATATAGTCAAATCTTCTCATATATAAGGCATAAATTACCCTTTTTCATATAAGCAAGTAATATTTACGAAGTTAAACACTTGATCTCTTTCTAAATCATATCCTTCTTTTGCTTTTCTCTATTACTCTATATGGCAGATTCCATTACACATCTTGTCCTATTACTGCTTCATAGTCTTCATGCTGTTTAATCTTTATCTTTTTACTCTGCTTTTCATAATTTTCCCTGCTCTTATAATTTAATTCACTGTTCTATTCTTCATTTGCTTTTATATATTTCTATTTTGTTTTATATCTTTAAACTTATTTAACAGCTCTTTTATTGTCTTCATCTCGTTTTCTGTCTTTCCATTGTCACTTAAATTAAACACATCTTAATTTTCTATCAGCCATGCATTATGTACCAGGAATACATTTCTGATTTCTTCAGCTATTTTGTGAAATTCTATGAGTTTGTTTTGTTTTTTTCTTGGGGGGGTGGGGAAGGGAGAACTAGAACTGCTACTTCTCCAACAAGAATTGATATTTCACCAACAAGCGCTGATATTTCAATATTAGTTTAACATGGAAGAATCAGTGGATTGATTTTATCCAATCATTTCTATGTGTGGATCTAAGTTAATGTTACTGCTACCAATTTATTTTCAGATTCAGGAACATAGTGAAAATATCCAGGAAAAGACATTCTTCCACAATCACAAACAGTAGATGCTTGATAAAGAATATTGATGACATCACTTTTTATTCCCATACAACAATCTACAGGAAAGACTGAAGGCTACAAGGAAACAGTAGATAAGGCAGGGTTTTTTCTTTTCCAGACACCCTTCAAAAGTAGGCATTATTACATAAACATCACAGGGCTTTTGGGGTGCTGGTCCATATCTTAACTACAAAAAGAAATCGAAATACCAGACATGCTTCCCCCTAAAACCTCCAAAAATACTATTCTGTTTCTGCCTGAGTTTAGAAAGTTACTTCTTATCTGTAGATTTGCTGATCATTTTATCATTGAATGTTAGTGACTGCAGAACTCTTTTGTGATAATTCACCTTTCAAAATTCATGTAGATAGAAGCAAGGGTAAATAGGGGTATAAGCCAATTTCTCATTTATTCAGTTAAGTAAAAATATGCTTTGAAAAATTTACCATATAATGCTCACCTTTGGTTATCTTACTGAATTACTTCTCAGTCACCACTGAAAAACACCACCATCATTTGAATTTTCTGTATCAGAACCTGGTCTTCTAATTTTTTCAAGGAGACAAAGGCAACTTTTTAACTTATTCTTGAATTTTAAATTTGAATTACAATGAGATAACTTACTTTTTTCCTCGCACTGTAGAAGGACTTTTTAAAGTAAGAAAACAGTATCTTGTTTATAACTTTTTTAGTGTAAGACACCTCTAAACATGCAGCAAGTGACACCAAAAGTCCTTGAGGAATATATATTAAATTGGACTTATTGTACTAGAATGGCTTTGTTCTTGTTTAGCTTTGTACAACCTGCAGCTACTGTTTTCCTTTACAATGAACTTTGGGTTCCTTCAAAGGTCAAGAGTAATCTTGCTTTTAAATGCAAGAAAAGAGAATGACATTTCATTGTCCATGACTTAAAAATTCATTTCCTTACTTTTACTTTTTATAAAAAGTGTTGGTACACTATTCATAGGAATACTTAGAATCTGTAGTCACCAGTAAGGTTTATTGCCCTTGACTTGTTTACAGCAGAGGTGTATGGTATTCTTTTAATTTTCTTTTTTTCCTTATACAATGACAGTTATGCTGGATCAGGATGAAGGTACAGCAGGGAAACTTTAATTTTTTAGGCATGTTTTTCATTCAGTAACAAGCACAGTTTCTGATGAATAGGGGAGTGATCTGACACTGACCTGGTGTCTAAATCTTCCAGGCATACAATATTACAAGCAGTGTATTAAAAAAAAAGAAACTCCATCATATATATGCACTAGTTAATTTGTATGGAAATTAATAACTTGCCATTTAAAATGAAATTTTTTAAAAAATTAGGGAGGAATAAACATTTTGAGATTGGCTCTAGTTTAATGGTTAGGCTGTTCATGAATGTGAGGAGCCCAGATTCATGGTTATCTGAACAGAAAGGATGGGGTTTTTAACATATTGTAGAGGTGAGCACTGAAAGAATAAAGATGCAATAGTTTCAATTTTTGCATGTTTTAGCAAAATTGAGATCAGACGTGAAAAAAAATACTTCACAACGAGAGTGGTTAAACACTGGGATTAGCTGGCTCAAAGAGGCTGCGGAATCTGCATACTATAGCTTTTTCTCTGCCTCAAGTCCTGAACAACCTTTGAAGTTAGTTCTAAGCGGAAGCTTGGACTAGATGACCTTGAGGGTTCCCCACCAGCCTAAACTATTATATGAGTCTTGCACTAACAGTCAGAGCCCATAAACAGACTATGGGAAATCCAAATTCAAATTAATGTTCTTTCCAAGTTAGAGGAAACATCCCAAATCCCACTGAATGCCAAGTCCACAATGTACTTAAAGTCAATTTCTTAATTTCTTGACCCTACATCACCGAAGTTATTATTAGCTGAATAACTGGAGCAGAAATTTTGTTGGGAACATCTGTTAATTGGGTCCTTTCTGCACTTCATTCCTTTTCAGTCACTTGTTTTCTGCAGATTCCTTCTTGAAGGAATTTTCTTGCACTATCTATCAAGTCAGAGCACCTAAGCTGGTGCAAGAAACGCCACCCTGAGTCCAAGCCCTGCCGGCAGCTGGTAGCCCCCACGAAATTCCTTGGGAGCATCTAGTGGTCCATGTTTGGTACACCAGGTTCTTGTTTCTCAGAAATTCTCTTATTTTATCTGCTTATTTTCACTTGAAGCTCTGTGTCAGGGCATATATTAAAAAAATGAGATACTATTAATTTTCCATCTCTGGTCCTGGTGAGTTTGTTCCACCATTACTTGGAAAGAATGAGAACTGGTGTGCATTTGTACCATTAGAAACAATCGTTTAATTCTTTGTGATGTACCCGGCTGTGATTTTTAGGGCAGCATCATGCTTTTTATTTTCTATTTATTGAGGTTACTTGAAGAATCAGAGGTGGAATTCCAGGTTGCTTTTTGTTAATGTGCAGGACTACTGTTTACTTTCACTCTGAAGTAATAGAGTGCAAAGTAGGTAGAGGTGAATGCATCTTTCCGGATGGTGTAAAGAGGCAGAATAACTGTCTTTGCCTGGACTCCTGGATGTCTGGAGCCAGTCCTGCTCTACTCTGGAAGTGCCCCACTTCATATACCCCATGTTTTGTCAGGTCTCATTAACACAAACACAGGTCACCCAAATTCTCTCCCACTTCCAGGGCCAGAGCTGACTTGCAGCTACCCAGGTGCACTGGTGTGCACAGCAGAGCTGTCTGTCTGTCTGTCTGTCTGAGCGGTCACAGCACCACTGTCCCCCAGCAGGGCAGGTGTGTGGAGTGCCAAAGCACAGGCAGGAGACTGCTCTCACTAGGTAGGGTGTCTCTCTTCCCAGAGCTGAGAGAGATGAAGATCTCAGTAACCAAGAGTTGATCTTTCCTGTAGAAGTAAACCATTCATTACCAGTAGAATCTGCTGGGCTCAGTCTAGGGGGTCACAGCGATCAGGCACAGCTACCCATGCATTGCATCAGTGCCACCCTTATTTGTACAGGTACTTCTGTTATTTGGAGGATTGCAAAGGTGTGTGAGAAAAGGTGCAGAGGTAGTCCAAAGGTGCAGAAATAGAAATTCAGATAATTTATCATTCTTCTGTCTTGTGAAACTGCCCTCTCCTCAAGCTGTTGGCAGTAGAGTCAGCAGGTGGGGAGAGAAAATAGACTGCCTGCTTTTCCCTACATTGATTTATGTCTGTTCACTGTAAACAAGAAAGTATATATAATAGATGTGGACTTTAATTAAACTGTTGTAAAATATGCAATTACAGCTACTAAGATCCCTTTCATGTCTGAACACATAAATGGTTTCAGGATTTTTGATGTTACTTTGTAAGGGAGCTAACTGGTTTCCAAAATACGCATTTATGTGTTTGGTTTTTTTCATAATCAAGAATGCCTTTAAGTACATTCTATAAAAGTTTGTGTATTACAAAGAGCTGGACAATATAGGTGATGATTTTGTTTCCATTTTAGTCTTTTAAAAATAATTAGTAATTTCTGAGAAGCAATAAAAAAGCAAAATTTTCTTTGTCATATGTATGGTGTAGGCTTTTTTTTTCCAATGTGTGGGCCCAGTGAATTACATTATATGCTAGAGATACCACTGAAATTATAAGAACAATTTACCCATACTCCATGCAATCATGGACTTGCTTTTGATAAGCAAAACAAAAATATTTCCTGTGTCTGTGATCTGTTAGCAAACTGCATGTTTTTGTTGTGTGGAATTCAAATGGCTTTTATTCCTATTAATGTTTGAACTCATGCTTCACCTTCAGCTGTTACTTAGATTTTGTAGCCAAAAGAGATGTTTTGCACATAAGGAAGGTGATGAAAAAATATTTGCTGTAAGCCAATATGAAAATTAACTTGTTCAACATGAAACAAGTAGCTAAATAAGCTTTTCATCTTAACTCTTGTTTCTTACCTGCTTTTTGCTTTTTTTCTTTCCTTCCAAATCATCATACGAAAGCCAGTGCAGAAAATGAGAGCAGAGTTGGAGATCGTGACTGATTTGTAGATAGCCCTTGTACAGATAGGAGGAAAGGAATATAGCTCAGGAAGACTTCTGTCTTTCTCTCCAACACATGGAGCTCAGGCTTGCTCTGTGTACAGCTGTAACACACTGCTGTCTTAGAGGCACCCAGCCTGTAAAGCCCCCAGTGCTCTGCCCCTGTAGCATCAAGGTTATACCTTCATGAATTTGACTATGTCACTTAATGAGAGTGCACAGTACCAAAACAAACTGGATTTCTAAGTTGTGTGATCCACGACAAATGCAGCCAGTGTTTCATTTTTCGGCAGCCAAGATTTGTTTCCTTTATGTGCAGCTGCTCAGAGCTGCAAAAGCATCTGAAGGGGGACTGGTAAATCCTACAGCACTCGATATGACCTCATGTGACCACCCATGTCTCTGCATCCTATTTTTCAATACTTTCATGGGCTCAAGATAACTAATTTGCAGAGAATATGACTAGCTTGGGCCTTCAGGTGTGGCTTGATAAATTCTGCACAATGGAGAAGAGATGAACTTTTTTCTGTATGTGATGTGGCCTGGAAACAGAGCAGTACCTTTGTTGCACCACACCTGCCCTAAGCCCAGACGACCTGGACTGGCTCTGCACAGAGCCAGCTCTGAGTCTTCCCATCCAGGGCATGATTAATCCACCTGGATTTGATTATAAATGGTTAATCCCCTTGGATAAACCACAGATGATGTGAACTGACTAAGCCCTACTGCATAATAAATATTATTCATTGACTCTAATAGCAGCTCATGTGGTTTAAAATAGAGTAGCCTGTTTTGCCAGGAAAATAAACAACTAAAAAAATAAAATGGAATTGGGTTTTTATCTCAACCATAGATTACATCTAGAAGGATTTTTAAAAGTGGATTTTAAAAGATTAATTTAAAATAATCCCTACAGTTTGATGGGATTTAAAATTGTATTAATTTATTTCAAAAAATGTATTTGAAGTCCTTTTAAAAAGTAATTTTCTTTCTTTTTCTGTTGCATAAAACCTTACCATTTTGGCCAGTGGTATGACATTTGTCATACCATTGGCCAAATGTTAGTTGATAGTTGTTTAATTTTCACTTTAGTTAATATTGATTCATAATGCTGTGCCATTAACTTCAGTCCTGCATCTAAACGTACATAAATTATGAGAAAAACGTGAAAATATCAGATTTTGACCTGAGCCCTGGTATTTTCTGTCTGATAGAATTAGAAACCCATCCTCCAAATACTGCTTTTATATCACTTTTTACACAGCGAAAACTCAACAATAAATGTTTTTAAATAAGTAAAACACTGGGGAAAACCACCTTTCTATTGTTTTAGTATTTCTTTTTGTTACTCGAGGAAAGGTAATGAAAATGTTTTTATGGTGTTATTTGATGATTACCCTCCTCGTGAGGTTAGAAATGTTCATAGAACACACTTAAAAGATGCTGGAAGTTGGAATAAAATGTAGAAAAGAATGTGCTGTGGGTCCTCTAAAGCAAGATTTCTGGAAGTATTTCTTCCAAATATGTTAAATGAGCCTTCCTTGCACTCATGAATGTGTTATTTCTGATTCCTACTAGGACTATAAATTTTATTTTTTCCCTCTGATTTCATAATGAAATGAGAGCTATGGATCATTGAATAGACATAAAGCTTGTAAGTAGGTGGAATTTAGGTCTGGGATAGCTAACAGTGTGGGGAGAAGTGACTGATGTGTGGATGGCACAAAGGTATTTACATTACAGTAATTCTGTGTTCCCTGTATGGTAAAGGGATCATCTGAGTTCCAAGACCTCTTCCTTCCATCTTCTTTCTGTCCTTCCTTCCATCTTCTTTTTTTTCTGAAAAAATGAAAGTCCTTTTCTGTGAAGGGTCAGAAATATAATTGGGAAGCAGGCTATTAGACAGGAAATTACATCTAATTTTTTCTGGATGAACTCATCCATGGTGAGAAGAATAAGAAAACAACCCTTCGTACAGATTTTTGTTTAGAAAATAAAGAAGCATGTGGATAATTCTTTATTGTTGCATCTTGTTATTTTATTTCTGTTTTCCCTTTGTTAAGTGGTTTGTTCCTATGTTAAAACCCCCTATTGATTATAGTAGTGGTTGCCCTAATCCCCGCCTTTACCCTATCAGTCAGCCCCAATCCCCTCCCATTCCTCTACAATGTTCCCCATCCATCACCCTTATCCACTCCCCTACAATTGTCAATCCCCGCTGGCCCCTCCCAAACTTCCAGTGTGTTCTGTGTCAGTTATCCCCTCCTCGGTTACTCATTGGATGTGTCTGTGTATTCCCCGCCTATGTTTTCCCCATTGGTTAATTATGTATTCAGTCCTGCCTTGTGTTCCGCCCCTAAGCTGTTGCGATTGGTTGCTGTAGTGTCCCCTCCCCTGGGGGAGGGCCCGTATTTAAGTTGCTGCAAGTCCTTTCTCTGTGCCTTTTGTGGTATCCTCCCCTCCCCTTTGGTTATCTTCTGTTCCCCTCGTCCCTCCAATAAACCTATCCTGGACCCACAAAAGGACTCTCCCTGATCCTTTATTCTTCCCCGGACGCGCTGTCAGCCAAGAGGGCTCTCAGCCCTAGCCGCACTCCTGGTTCTCTGCCATCCGGGAGGCGGCCCACTCTCGGCGCCGGTCTCGCCTGGAGAGCTAGCTGGGCGAGCCGAGCTCGGGTGGAAAAGGCGAGCCGCGTCACTTTATGAAAACATGTTTGGATGATCCAGAGTATCAAACTTGGCAGAATAATGAGATGTCATGTTTTATTCCCTTTACATTTTTTCCAGCTGAGAAGAGTAACAGTACCATACAGAGGTAAGTTCTTAATCAGTCCAGGAAAGGTGATGGAGTCCTAGCCTGCCAGGCTGTTATTTTTTACTGAAGAGCAAGAGAATTCTTCTTTCTTGATGTTTACAATAACTTAAAGGCCAACTAGATTGTTCGGTAATTTAGATTCCACTCACATAGGCAGAAAACAGCCTATCTAATTTGAAGGTATTTCAAATATGCTCTCCAATCTCATGTATTTTTATAAGAATATATAATTTTCTAATGACACCTCTATAAGCAGATACTTCCATGCCATTAATATGGTTTTCTGCTCACAGCAGTTATACAGACCCATTGTTTTTAGTAAGATACTTCAATATTTATGTAAACATCCTAATAAAATGGGAACAGTTCGTAAGGGTCTTTCCCTGTTACAAAATTACACCAGAAACACAATGAAAACCCCAAAATTTTTTACTGCAGAGCAACCCCTCATTCCCTATCCGTCACACAACCACTTCCTTAGTTTCCAGTCATGGAAAGAGGATCATGGAGGGAGAAACTACACCTAGCTATGCTCATGTCCCATCCATGCCCTATTGATTTTGTGTGATGGTGGGAGCCCTCTGCCTGGGCACTGGATTGCACCTCCTGTGCTGCAGGGAAGAGTGAGGAGCTGCAGCACTCCTAGCTCTGGGGGATGGGTGAGTATTTTGCAGTACTTGTATGTTTGGCAAATTTAATATGGTTTTCAGCTATCATACTTGAACTTTAAACACTTGGTACTATTTATCATGAACTGTCATTATTAGCATCTTGTTGCCAGCTACTAAAGATCCTAAGTCATTGCTGATGTTTCTTTGATTTTCTTTGCTTTCATAAGGCTTCCTTACATTTTTTTCCACCCTTCTCAATTTGCTTTAGAATATTTAATTGCTCTTAATTTTAATATTTTGCTGCTTTTCAATTCATGATGAATGCTTATTATATTTCTAACAGCTGTGCATTATTTTGTACTGAACCAGAAGAGCTTGAGCTACACTTATCCCTTCATGGTGGGGGAACTACGATTGATTAGATCTGGCCTCCAAATATCCCAAAGTAGTTTGTATTGAGATTCACATACATTTTTCTATTTACATTTTCCCATTGATGTTGTTCTAAACCTTTCCTAGTCTTGAGGAAGCAAATATTTTTACATCTCTGGATTACAATCAACTCTGGATTGCTGATATCCTGGCAAATATTTACCCTTGGGTTAGAAGGGGAGTGGTATAGAAACATCTCATGCTGTTGGATATTATCTGTATTTCATAGAAGCTCTAACAATATTTTACTTTGGCTTCTGTGAGATGCCTGCTAATGTCTCAAGTCTTCCCACATTTGAAACTTTCCACAGGTTTTGCGTACCTTTGAGTTAAATGTTTCTCTCCAGTGTGAATCTCTTAATTCAAGAGACCTGGCCATGCCAGTGTCCCTCCTGCTGGTTAGCACTCTGATCATGTATGTTAGAGATTGCAATTACGTCGTTCAGATTTCTTAGAACCTGCAGATGACTGATGTTCTTCTCTCTCCTCCCTTTCCCCTGAGCTGTGTAGGTGTCCACGCCTTTTGCCCACTCTCCATCCAGTGATTTTAGGCATCATACTACTAGGCCTGTGGACTTTATGGGGCATCATTGTACCAAGGGGAACTTTAGCGCTGCTCAAGGTAGTGACTCATCACAAAATTGTATAATCAGCTTGCTTTCTGAAATTACTTCATTCTTTGAGAGGGGTTGAGTTAATACTTCTCTGCTGTGCTAGACTCCAGGGCACCCTTCTATGCTCTGTGTACAACAAATGTCTGCCAGAGGCATTGTGATTTTAGTCAGTCAACCTAATTGCACTTATGGACTAAATCTTCTGTTTGTCACTCCCATTTATTCAGCGGAGACCTCATCAGAGTGGGGAGAAGGGTTTAGTAAGAAAGTACATTTTGGGTTTACACCCTCCCTCTGGAAATAACATCTAACTCAGGCACTTGCATCATATAATGTAATGTAGTCTTTGTGTAAACAGCTCTGTGTCAGACCTTGCGGCCTCTGGTGCACCATATTTAGAGATTTTCAGAACAAGTGCCCATCTTTGAACTTCAAAAGTCCTCTGGGAACACCGGTAATCTGAAGCCCAGAGCTAATAGTTTATTAGCAATGTTATTTCCATTTCAGTTGAAACAATTAGAGCAAAATAAAATTGAAGTAACTAAATAAAGAAGTAGCTGCCCAAAGGACATACATACAGTAAAAAATTGATTGCTTATGAGAGACTGAATCTTTTCCTTCTAATCCTTCTATAACTTGGGGTGATTTGGCACAGTTTTTCTGAAAGATTAGTATTTTTTTTGTGTGCTCCTGAAGCCTGCATTACTGTAAGTTTCAGCAGAGGTTACAGGGATACCCATAGTATAAAATGTTAATATTAGTACAGTATATTCCAAACCAACATATAAGAATGTGTTTTCCAATTGTTTTGTGGTTTTAGGAGATTTTTTTGCAAGCTATTCTCAACTTTTTCTCAATTCCCGTATTATAAGCAATTTAGTTATCTATTTTCTTATGAAAGCACTAACTAAATTTTCAAACCTTTTAATTTGAATTTAGATATTACTATGACAGAGCTTAATGACAGAGGAGTTTCATTAATCAGTGTTAATAATGTACGATGCTGCACACTGAATTTATTGTGTCCTTTGTTTTAGATTAAATTGAATCTTTACACAAGAAAGTTATTTCACAAGAAAACTAAATGTCCTTAAAGCAGTGTTTAGTTCTTTCCTGACATATGAAATGAGAAATTATGATAGATACATTATATCATGATGAGGGTAGTTTCTTGAGAAATTTTGCAAAAGTAGTTAATTTTAGGTTTACTTGATGGATGTATATACAAATCATATTCCAATATACATAAGAGTTAATTTCAAGACAATTTACCTTGAAAGTGCTTTTCACCTACAGACTGCAATTCTGAATGCACGGAAACTATAAGAAATAATACAAAAAAGAGTCTCTTCATGGTGGAGGTAAGCATTTTGATACACACCATTCAATGAAGAGCCATTCATTATCATCAGTAATTAAAGAATTTCTTTCATTAGTGGGTGTAAATGTATATATATGAAATGGTGTTACATTAATCACATCACAGAGCAATTCTTCCCTAATACTAAAATTCAAGAGGTTCAGAGCCCTCTTTACAGTTAGTTTAATAATATCCTGATTGCAAAACAGATGATCGTAGTCAGTAACTTTCTTATTAAACTTACATTGTGAGTTTCAAACCGCAGCAAATCATAAACCAATCTTCATTTGGTTTGAATTATTCAAAAGGAAATGAGACATAGTAGAATGTTCCTGTCTTCTGAATCTGGCACAGAGGCAATGAAAGAGCACTGTTAGGTTCAAACTGGTACTGTAACTGATTTACAATATAAAATAAAGTCTGCTTCACATTTCTTGTTGCATAGATATTAATGTATATCATGAACTCAGCTCAGTTTATGTCTGCGTGGATTAAGTCCAATAAAAGAGGCATTTCTGTAAAGCTGTCAGGAAAACAAACCTGTTACCACATAAAAATACATGCAGCACTCTGAACATTTTAGTTTAACGAATTTATTTTGCTATGCTTATCCCAAGCTGTGAGGCAGTGGACAATGATTTATAACTTGTAGACCCATAGGCCTGATAGGATGATGAAGGACCATTTCTTCTCATTATGCCAACGGAGCTTCTTTTAATCTCTTCTCTTATTCTCTGTTCATTGTTTGCCCTTGGCATCATCAGTCACCAGGCAGTGCAGTTTACAAACATTGTTTTGGTTGGCAGAAAATAAATTGGTCAGCCAATGATGTGAAATCTATCAAATTCCTACAAAGCAGCATCTTGAAATCCCTATTCGAGCTGATCCATACTTTAGGTAACATTTTACTTCTAAGAAATAGATCCTTCTCTCCTCACTCATTACTCAGAGCAAGATGCATTTCCTTTAATCTTTCAGCAGTCAAAGGCTGACCAACTTCCAAGGGCTGTAGAGACTAAATCATTTATCTCTGAACTTTTTTTGCTTTTGTTACAAAACCCACATGGACAACTTTATGAAGGCATAGTTGAGCAGTATTTGTCATTGTGGGTAACCAAATATGAATAACAGCCAGCATGGTGAAATTAGCTGAACATCATTGTTGAAAGGAAAACATATAAACCAGAAAGGTGACAGGAACAGGTCTAAAACCAGAAACAAACAATGTGTCGTGTTTATCCACTTGGCAATATCTACACAAAGTAATTTAAACTATAAAGCCCTGTTTGTTTGAGGGGTTTGGAATAATCCACAAATAAATCAGTTGTCTGCAAATGACTGAAGCTGCTGAATGGGAAATTAGGTGCTTATATAGTTTATCTAAAAAAATAAATAAATCTGGATTACAAATCTGAACAGAAGTAGATATACTGGTATGGCTGTCCTTAAATAATTGAGCTGTCTGGTAGAGTCGTTGTGACCATAATGTGACTCGGTACACACTAGAATGGAGACATGAAGATTTGCAGAACATGAAGGCTGAAAGGGACGTGGTGTTTTTAGTGCAATACATACATGAATCTTAGACTTTTAGACTCTTGGGACAAAGTCTTGAAAAATATCCTATAGCTATCATTATTGCAAACAAGGAGATCACAGACTGAGACTAACAAAAAAGTAATTTACTCTGCTAGTCTCCTTCATCAGTATTTTGATGTGTGTTTGAATGATTTGAAGTGTGATGGGGCTTTTTTTATGGTAGCCATTGTAAGTTGATGAACCCAAAGTTACTGCTAGGTCTGAGTTTGAAGGTAAGTATGAAAAGAAAACATTTTTTCAGTGTTCTGACCTTTCCTATGTCCTGTTAACTGGATTTACTGTTTATAGCCCACACAGTGGTGATGGCAATGATTAAAGTCTTCCACAATGAACCTAAGGACTGGAATGAGATTTTTCAAGAGTTTTGCTCTGCACAAATTTCTCATAAGTGTCACTAATTATTTGCCATCAATAACTGGAAATTGAAATGTGCATAGAAGAGCCAGAAGTAATAATTGAATTGTTCTGAGTAATATTTCTTAGGTTTGTAGTAGCTTATATGTGTGAGTCCCATGCTCCTTTTCTTTACCAGCCTGCCCTGGCAATGCCAGGATTGTGAGATATCCCAAAGACCAGGGCTGTAGGCATGCTAGGCCATGTTCATATGTATCATGCTGTTCAGTCTCCACCTGTGACATGTGCCTTGCCCTGCTGTACAGAACTGGAGGTTTTAAGCTGATATAAACCATTCCAATCCACAGAAGGCTGAGCTGTGGGGTGCTGCAGGCTCAGCACAGAAGACTGAAGTGCTGTCAGTGCCAGAGCCCTGGAAAGATAGGTCAGGAGGGAGATCTCTTTCATCCTTGTGTGAGTCCCATGGTTTCTGCCTGTCTGAAGTGGGTCAAAACCAAAATAAACTCCCTGATCCTAATTCTGTCATTTATTTTGATCTCTGATATTGTGGTCAAGTCACAGTAACCAAATGTCTAAGAATATGCAAGTCCCTCAAGGACCAGTAAAGAGTTTAGATGTCCCACCAGCCTGGGCTGTTGAGAATTTTCAGACCTGCTGTTGATTCAGAAGGGATGGGATACAGCCACCCCCCTCCCCAAACTGCATCAGTTTATTTGATATTCTGAAATGCATCAGCAATCAATAATTTTGCTTTGCTCTTTTTGGTGCAACAGATATTTGCAGAAGGAAAGACTGACTGAAAATCTGTCCCTCAGAATGACAAAATTCAGGATGAAAAATACATTTGCTGTAAAAAAATAGGGGGCTCTTTAGTCCTTTTAAAGTAGCAAAGTAGGGAAGTGTGTTTTACTCCTGGTAAGTTTGATTAAGTGCCATATCTCTCTTGTTCCTTTTTTTTAAAGTCATCGGGCTGTCACAGCTGTCACAGATCTGGCTATCCAACTGTCTAAAGTATTTGTTTTAACAAATGACTTTGTGCTTTGGCAGCCTCCTCAGGCAGTGAAGTTGTTATTCTTAAATTACTGTTTGGATACTTACGAGATTGGCTGCTGATGTCCATTCAACTTATTTTTTATCTTTCTGTGAGCACAGTAATTTTAACTGGGTTGTCTTTATATTTTTTGAGGAATTTAGACAGCTACTTTTCTGGTCCTCTCCAAGATCAGCAACTGTGCAGATGACTTTGCTTCTGGAAATGTTTGAAATCAGTGAATACTTATTGAAACATTCAAAGTGTTTCAAATAATTCCTTGTACAGTTAAGTTTGTATGACTCCTTCTTTATTTTAAAATGAGTATTCTTTTTAAAACAACATTTTAAAAGGCCAATTTTTCCCCTTGAGTACACATCTCTCTTAGCTCATCGTTTTCGTCTTACAGGTTTGCAAATGATACAGGCAATTACCTCTATGAACTTCTAATATGTATAGCAGACAGATACAGATGAGGCTGTTGAAATGGTCGAGAATTTAATTTATTTTTCTTAGATTACGGAGCAATATTTTTCACAAACAGCTCTAAGGAAATAACTGATTTTTACAGGGCTTTACCTGTTTCCTTTTTTGACAGTAGGCAGAGCTGGTAGTCCTGCAGAAGATAACAGATGAGTTCAGCTGTCAGACAGATGTCTCTGAACAGTCTTTTGACTTTTTCATGGGAAACCTTGCTCTGGTCATCATTCTTTGACTCTTAGTGGAGCAGCTGTTGATAGATTTCTTTGAATTGAAGGTACAGTCAGAGCCAACATCTTCCTTCCTTTTGAAAGAGGATTTTTGGTAGGATTTCTTTATCAAATTGAGGAGCTTCTGTGCTAAGGGACCTCTTAAAAGTAATTAATCTTTCATTGGTAAACATATTGAAGTCTTGACATAGCTATGACTTCATCCATATTTAGTTCTTGTAGAGGTATGAAGAAAGACCATTTTTCTCTATATGAGTAAAGATTGGGTAGGGGAAGAAAGATTAGCTTCGGGATCTGAGTTACTAGGTGCTAATTCTCAGAAGCGTACTAAGTCCTTTACAAATAAATAGCTGCAGTCTCACTTCTCCAAGGGTTTTATTCTGCTTAATATATAAGAGAATTATTTAGATCTAAAGAGACTGTTGCTGCCATGATGTTGAATTGCCACGTTTCAGTCGTATCCTTCCCAATGAATATAATATGCCACCCTTTATTTAAACATGGAAGTGTAATTTGGCAGCAGCGTACACACTGCTATTGGTTGTAGAGTCACAAAGTATTTGTATCTGCAATTTTTCAAGGGACCATTCTTTAGTCTGCTGTGGGCATTGAAACAGCTGAAACTTCTTTGGATTTTCTATATGGCAGTATTTATTGCCTTACTGTTCAGCATCTGTTTTTCATGCAACATATCCCTGTGTCTGCAGGGAAAAATCTATATTAAAACTTCAGATAAAACTTTCTGGCTAACATTACATAAAGTCTTGGATTTAGAGTTTCCCGAGTACATCTATATATAAACAGCATCAGCTGTGAAACTTTTTGTATCTATTGTATATTTTTATATTACTAATCATGATTAACATTAACATGATTAAAATCTTTTAATCAATTTATGAACACCACTAGAATTACTGTTAGAATTAAGGACTCTTTGCATGTGTTGAACATTTCAACATGACACTAGAAACAGTAGTTTCAAATCCTTACAGGTTTTTGAAAGTTTCTCCCTTTTTTATTCCTTTCTCATATGAAAGAGATACCTTTTGAAGATTCATGCTTTCAAGGAAATTAGTATTCTTCGCATGTTCCTATCACTGTTGAAAAACCATGCAGGTCTTCCTCTTAGAAAGCTACTGTAGACTCTTTAAATTAGCTCATTATTAAAAAAACACAACATGGAAGGGCGATCATTGTGCTTAGATAATGACTTCTTCTCCTCATGGTCTGTTATACTTCTGCCTATTTAAACTGTGCTGAAATGCCTTCTGTATTTTGCCTCCTTTAGTCTATGTGCCTTTATTCTACTTCCAGTCTTCCATCACCAGTCAGGTCCCATGCCATGTCTGAAGGTCATGATGAAGGACAGCGATATATCTGGGTTCATAACCACAATAAGTTTGTCAAGTAACAGGTAAAAAACAAAAAGGATTGAAAAAGATCTTGTGAAGAGCAGGCGAAAGTTCTTCAGTGTTAGCCTGGCCTTCCCATTAGCAAACACTTCCAAAAAACTGGAAGGCTGCAAATGAAAACCACCTGTAAGCTTCCTTCACAGTAACCGTGGTCTTTCAGAATATGTATTTAAAAAAATAAAATTTGTGTTTTATCCATTTCTCATAATAACCTTTTCTATTTGCATTTCAGTCATTTTGTCTTACTGTGCTTTTTAGCAATGCTATATTTTTATGGGCCTGTGTATTTGTATGTGAGAAAATAAATATTTCAGTATAAAAAATATCAATCAATATCTTCTTCGAAACTTCTTTAATCTCTTTCCTTGAAGATTTGAACATTCAGCAAGGATTTTTTTGTTTTGTTATACTTTGTTTCCAAAGTCAATAGGAAACATCTCATAAAAATACATTTTATTTTGTAACTTTAATGCTAGATGTTATTATTTGCATGCTGTATTATGTTGGGAAAAGATAGCTAAAATTAATGACATTGATAATTCATCTCATAAATCATATTGTAAAGGAAATAAAATAAAAAATTCCAGTAAAATCAGTTTAAAATATAACTGATGCAACAAAAGATACTACCTCAGGGTGTATCTTTTAATTACCTTTCCTAAGCAAGGAAATTAATATGGTAATGTCATAATTCCAGTAATATTTGCCTGGGTGCTTGACCATTTCTTTGCTAAAGAAATCGTTGTATCCCTGTGGCAGCCAGGGTCACACAGATGGAGAACATTCCTACCAGACCTGTACAGACTGTTAACACAAAGTAGGCTTTTCCTGTGGAAAAACTGACAATTGCTCTGGAGTGAATTTTCTATACCCTTCACTTTTAAATTGAACTGTCAGCAGGCACTATACTTAACAAGCCTACTTTATATGCTATTCATTAGATGTCTGCTAATAAATGACTGACAAGGCAAATCTGAAAGATTTCATCAGTGATCTGTCAAAATGCAGCATGATTAACTCTCAAAACTTAGAAGTTACTGTCATGAGGGTTGTCAGTTTGAGTTCATTTGTTTGCTTCACTTGGTTTGGCTGGCAAAACCTATCTTTGTTTAAAATCATGCCTCTGGGACTATCTGCCTGGTTCATTTTGTCTTCAGAATGGCTTTCTACCCAGTGATGGAATCACATACTTCTCACTGAAATGGTATTGGAGCAGATAGACATGACTTCTGGGAAAGCCACAAGTCTCCCACTTCATTATGGTACCCTCCCCTAGCCTGCAAAAGTGTATGATTTATCCTTTAGTGTGTACCACTCACACAGATCCATTTCAGAAGCCAGAGAAGGTTTAGATATGACACCAGATTGGCTTCTGCTTTCAAAGCTTATTGGAATCCTAAGATTTTACACTGATTGAAGTAATGTTGAATCAAACTTTTGCCCATGGTGTTTTGTGAAGGTGGTTTCTAGACTCTTTAAGATGTTCTGCTATATGACATAGAAACTGTGATGATTGTTGTGCACTGCAGAGGGATCTGAAACTCGTGTTGTGACATTCCTATAACCTTTTTCAAGGTGTCTTTAAATGAACTGCTCTGGAGAGAGCCAGGTGCAAAGTCCAAGCAGAAACCAGAGTACAAGCCAACAGTTGGGCAGTCAGGTAGATTTTGGTTATTGCAGGTGAGATCATTCTCTGATCTTCCTTTGCTTTGAGTGTGTATCTCTCACAGACACATTCAGCCATATCCACTACAGCATCAGTGTATCAATACACCGTATCACCAAGGTGTTTTGTACAAGAAATGTTGCATGTAACCTGCTCTGAGATAGAACAAGGAGGCCAAAATAGAATTAAACATTGATGCATTTCCCATTCTATCTTTGGCTGACAAAAATAACTCGGTAGGAGGCTAAGTCCAAAGTATTAAGTGCTCAGCAGGAGCCCTTAAAATCCCCTTAAACCAGTTAAGACATAATAATCTTGTTTCTTTGTTGGACTTATTAGATTCTGTTCCATAGTGTGTACTGATTCTTCTAGTAGAGAATCTGCATGGGGAACAAAAGAGAAGGTCCTATACTAATTGCAGAAAAGATGTGTTTCACTTTCATTTAATCCAGAAATGATTTGGCTTAGGTGAAGGTGTTATTTTAGACAAATTGTTCACATGGAAACTTATTAAGAAATTCAAAATTATTCCTTCTTTTTCTAGACAGGCTGTAGCATTAGGAAGTAGGTAACTTACAGATCAAAAAATGTAGCCTTGTCTTTCTCAGGATTTTGGAGTAAGTCAAGTGCCATATTTAATAAGTTAAATTGCTGCATTATGCCAGAAACGTGCAAAATTTTAGTTTATGTTTTCAAGTAATATCAATCTATATTTGCTTTTATTTTTAGTTTTCCAAGTAAAGTAGTTAGGAACAGAGATTTTCAGTTCTTGCATCTTTCCCCAAATGTCCTGGCCTGCCTTTTCATCTGTGTTTTTTTAAATGTATAATTCAGTTTTCACACTTGTAATAAGATACTGCTACAATCTTGTAAATAGGGGACAAAATACTAAATTTTTGAGTGGTTCATCATCCAGCCTTCAACTTTCTAAGAAGTGAAAATATTTCATCATCTTTTCAAACACTCATTAATTCAGCACGATTACTTGTGCTAAAATTAAGTATGCATGTATCTCTTTTCAGGGATCAGATTGACAGCTCACACCTTTAAAATCCAAGCCTTTTGAAAGATGGGCACAATGTTTCCCTTTTCCAGTCGCTTGGGAGTTCACCTGACTGCCATGACTTTTCAAATATCATGGAAAGTGGCTTGACAACTGTCCTAACTGTCCTGGGGTGAATTAATGATGCTTGTACCCCCATCTGTCTGTTCTGTTTATGCTGGATATTGAGTTCTCCACCTTTAGGACTGGTTCCGAGAGCGAAGGGGGAAGAAGAAGCGTGCAGTTTGTTTCCAGGAGCTGCACTGACTGCTCCGCATTTCTTCTCTCGGGCTGTGCTGTCTGCAGCACGGACAGACAGCGGCAGAGAGCTCTCCTTTGCTTTTTGTTAGTTTTTAGCTAGCTGAGGCAGAGAAGTTCCCCAGACGGTGGGATTTTTTTCTTTTTCTTCAAACTGTTCAAACCTGCTCTGGACTGAAAACCCAGAAGAGCACCAGGAACTCACACCTGTGGCCCACCGGGGCCAGGACGCGGCATTTCCCAACACCAGAGGGACTGATAAGAGACTGAGTGAGCCAAGCTAAACCCCACGACAAGGACTTTCTGTATCTGCCATCTCTTCAGAACAGCAAGAGGTTTTATTGTTTAATATTATTCTTTTTTTTTTGGTTCTTGTGAGTGCTTTGCTTGCTGAATAAACAGGTTTTTTCCACTTTTCTCCAAGGAAATCTTTTCCCAAACCAGTTCAGGGAATCTACTTTCTAGAGAGACTCCATTCAGAGGTTTTCTCCCAAATTTTGCCCCAAACCAGGACAGCAACATCAGCCATTTCCCTTAGGATTCAGGGCTAGATCTCCTGGATCTATGTAAATAGATTTATGTGCATTCAGGTTCCTCAGGTTGCCATGAACCTGATCTTTACTTACAGTGGGAAGCACTTTGCTCCCCAAGTCTCTGTCCTGCTGTTCATCCTCTCAAGAGGTGTGGGAAGAGAGGTTGCCATTGAAGACTGAGGCAAAAAAGTTGATTATCTCAGCTTTCTCCTAATCCACTGTTGCTGGTTTGTTACTGTTGTTTTTCAGAGGGGTACGCCTTCTTTCACCTTTCTTTTATGGTTAACATACCTATAGAAGCTCTTATTGCTAGAATCTCTTGCCAGGTTCAGTTCCAGCTTCTCCTTGGTCTTCCTTGCCCTTATATAACCAAACTGTATCTCTATACTCTTCCAGAGTACCTTTCCTTGCATCCACTGCCTGTGCATTTGCTCCTTTCCTTTTACTTTGACCAGCAGTTCCCTACTTAGTCCTGCTGGTCTCTCATCTGATTTTTTGCTCGTGGGAATTGCCAGTTCTTACCCTCTGTGGAAGACTTCCTTAAAGATTTGCTGTTTCTAACCCCTTGTCCCTGAGGGAAGTCTCCCAGTGAATCCTACTGACTATATGCTTGAAAAGATGGAAATTTGCTTTCCTATAAGCCTTTCTGAGCCATACCCCTCAGGACTGCAAACTCCACCAATGCACGATCTCCACCACAGCCCAGGCTGCCTCGAGTCTTGATGCCCCTGATTACCCACCTTATGTTGGTCAGATCCAGTATTGAATTCCCTCTGGCAGAGCTGTCTGTTGGCTGGCTCAAGGAGTTATCCTCCATGCATTCCAGGAGTGTCCTGAATTGCCTTCAGCTTGCTCTGCTACTTTCCCAGCAGATGTTGGGGTGGTTGGAGTTCCCCAGCGGGACATGAGTAACTTTGATTCCTTGCTTGAGACTTGGCCTTAAATTGTGTTTCTTTTCTCAGTAATGCTGCCTGATAAGTCCTTCTAAATATAGTTGGAAAAGCTAAAAGACCACATATCATCAGTGAACAGAGAAACATAAAATCGTCTTTGCTTCCTCTGAGCAAATCTGGACGTTAAATCAGGCAGACCCCCAACTGCTTTACATTGCTATCTTAAGAAATAGAAATGTGATACATGCTGAGAAACTCTGACTGCAGGAAGCTGTTAAAATAATGAGCAATTTATTTGAAGGGATAATAAAGGTTTAGATCTGACTGTCTGCAGTGAGGAAAAACAAAAATAATACAATTAAAGTATATGAAACCACGTTGGTGTGAAATCAGTGTGGATGAGGTCAGAAATAGAGGGTTCTTGATATATTTCCTGGTTCAACTGTATTGATAAAATCAAAATTTTCAGGTAATATAAAAATGTTTTCTATTAGGAAAACAAAATTTTTCGACAGTATTTCTTCTGTTTGTGTTTACTTTATTGCATGTATCTGAGACCTGTTCCTTTCACCCCTGTTCACCTTGAAATAGACATCATATTCAAATGATCCCATCAGAGCCTATGAGGTTCACTGATAATGTCTGAAGGGCTCAACCTTCAGCTAATATGAGTTGGTTTTGAAAAAAGTCTACATTAGCTTAAAATATAACTTTTTTTATTTAAAACAAAGTCGCTTTTTTTCCTAGATACAATCAATTTATACAAAAATTGAAATATAAATGCTTCTACTTTACCATGCATCTGAATCCTCTTATAGGTGTCTTGTATATCAAAATCCTCATAGCATATATTTTTATATCTTTATCTGTTGGCGTTATGCAAAAATTCTAGGGAGTAATTTTGTCATCCTATTATTCTCTGGATAACAGCAAATGAAAATGCTGGGTCAAAGTATTCTACTTTTACCTAGCTAAAAGTGAGAATAATCTATAATATAAAAGCTAAAGCATTCTTTTTAGGTTTCATCAGGTCACAATGGTGGTAACTTTACTGTGTAATGTACTGTCATGTCACCTCAGATACGTTGGGAAAGGATTTGGCATGGTGTCACCTGAGATCATTGTGGTCAGGACTTACTATACCTAGCTTATTGTAGGAAGACATTGGGGAGAAAAAACTCAGGTTTTGGTATTTCTCATTTGGAAACACAAGAGCATTTCAAATCATGTTATGGTTAAATTAAACCATTATGTTTCACAGTGGTGTAAGGTCCACCCTTCATTAAGAACTGTTTCACATTTTAGAGAAAAAAGCTTGATTAAACTAGGAAAGAATTTGTTCTAATCACTAGAATATGTTGCCCAGAGGGAAGACACCATGTGTCTCTTTCTCAACATTCTTGTAAGGAATTAAAATTGGAATTTTATTCTTTTATCTCATGAGACATTATTTGTTCTTTCAGATATTTCTAAATTGAGTATTCCAGTATAAGACTGTTATGACAGTTTTGTTCTCATTTTCCCATCCTTCCCAAATCATCTTTCACCTCACAACTTTTGGACAGGACTGGAATCAAAATTACTTAAAAAAAAATCTCCATGAGGTAATTCTTTCTGCATTCTAGCTTGACACAGAAAGCAGAAAAATCTCACATATCTGCATTTACATGATTATAATGCATATTTAATATAATAATTTTGCTTGAATACTTTTGAACATGTATTGTTAAGAACATATAGACCCACAGAAGTAATCTTGTGAGTTAACATAATTAATGTAATGTATGGTATAAATACAGTATAAAGTTATTATAATTCTTAATATACACGAAATGACCAAATCCAGTCTCAAATCTCCAGATGGAAAGGCCTTTATGTTATTTCCTTGTAAAGAACCATTTACTTTGTATGATCATTGTAAGGATATCAGCTCTTGCTTCTCACTCCTTTGTGTTATTCTGCTGGTGTAAACGATCCCAAAATTCACATATGACCCATATTCCTGAAGTTATCGTGTTATATATAAATCTCAGTCAAATTTATATCTCAGTGGTTGTTTAAAATTTTGGCATTCGTTGCAGCTGATAAGAATCCGTACCTTTTTTATTCTCCTTGGTAGTCTGTGCTAGTCACCTTAAGTAAAGTTCTACGTGTTGGGTAATACAAATTCAAAAACAAAGCCTGGTTTTGTCTAGGCAGCTCATTTCAAGCTAATTGTAAATAAAATAAGTTGGCACAAGCAACCCCTTCTGTTTTTGTGAATCATTCTTACCAAATCAAACTAAACTTGAAAATCATCTGTTCACAGGATGACAAAGAGCTGGAAGTTTCTCAGGTTAATATGACACTGTTCTGACTTCTGTTCAGGCTTCTGGTTTCTGGTGGAGAAAAGGTAAGAGCCCACTGGGAGAGGAAACAAGGCTTGGGGATTATTGATTTGTTTATTTTTTTTTCTTTTTTTTAATGTATCTATTTATGCAAGTACCAAAGAAATAACTTTTAGAATACCAGCTAATCCCAAAGTCTTGAGGATAAAGTGACAAAAAGTAATTTTTTTGCTGCACAGGTGTTTCATGGCAAACACAGCAGGAACAAGAGCAAAGCAATAATTTGTTCAGTTCAAGAGATCTGCTAGTCTGCTGATAGTGTCACCAGAAATATTTATAGCTGAACAGGTAGCAGCAGAGATCTTCACATTCATTTTTTCCAGCTTAGCAAACCTTATTCTCTAAGATCTGTATCATTGCAGCCCTAATTCATAAATATGTTTAATTTTTAAACATGCTTCTAAATTAATTTTTAATAAGACTGTACTACTTCATGAATGAAAAATGTTCTGTGCAGCAAAATCAAAGGCAGTCTGAGTGCCACACAGATCCGTGGACAGACTAATAGATGAATGCAAGATGATTATTGTGTATGGGTTTGTTCTTAACACAACTCAGTTATCAAGGGAATTTAAATTACACAGATTCTTTTTATATCATCTACTATTTGACATTCAGCCACTATGTCTGCAATGCTGGATAGCCCAACCATTACCAAAATATCAACTTATTAAAAAATTAATGAAATGTACACTTTTAATCTTCAGATTTTGGGGACTTCATTTAATCATTACTGATTCATGAAATACATTGATCCTTGTGGTGGCAGTTATATATGTGGAATAAATAAAATACAAATCACAAAGGGGTGATTGAGTTCTGTGGCAACAAAAAAGTACACTGTTAATGGCTGCTGTATGCACCTCTGGGCTTCCACACTGTTAAAAGCCTGATTTTTCCAGCTTACATTTTCAGAAACATTTAAAAAAAATCCAAGATAAGTAGAAATATTAGAATCCTTCAGCATATAATCTGAAGGAAAGACATGATTGAAAGCCCAGTCATTGCCAAGGGTAGTGTTATGATGCACCGTGCTAATTATTTTATTATTTTCCAGGAGACATCAGCTCTATTTAAGAACCTGTATTTAACATATAGCTGTGGTTTTTTATTTATCCATTGATATATGTGCAATAAATGGTACCATACTACTACTTAAGTATATGTATAGGGCATGAAATTCATATAATCAAACTAGATATGTAAAACCAAGTGTTTTTCCCTCCAGACACTTGAGAAACTGCTTATAGGCAGAGTTAATGGATCCTTAGCCATGTAGCTGCTGAAAAAAATAAAAAAGCGCAGAAGTTTTTGTGTCCTCCCCTACCCTCAGAGTTTGCTACTAGCCAGCTCCAGATCATTGCTCTTAATTCACTCTGAATCTGGATCTATCAGACACCTCTCTGGATTCTGTGAAGGCAAAGGAAGGTGAAGTTCAGCACATAGACCATTATAACTGTTAAAAATTCTGATTTCATTACTGAATTCGTTCTTGAACCATTTCTGGACAGAGAGATGCGAATTAAAACTGGGGAGAATTTAACTGTTTGCCTTTGTTTTGTTATTTATTTATTTATTTATTTTATTAATTACTAAAATGTTACTTGTCCAAAACATAAATTTACCAATCTTGTGTTAAAAGGAGACAGGAAACTGTCTTTTGCCAGTAATTACTGACAGTATTATTACTGCACAGAGTTGCTTTCCTTTAATCTGTAGAATGGTGGGAAATCTTGTCTTCCTGGAAAGTTTTTCCTACCACAGATAAGAATGTTCTTACTGCCCCTTCACATTGTACCTGCAAACAGCATGTCTGCCTTAACAGAACAAGTGTGATGGCTACTAATGCCTTACCTATCCATGGAATTGACCTGTAAGTCTACAGTTTGATGGATGAGTGCAAAGTGACTCCTTGACCAAAGGAAGATCAAGGATCTGTGGTGGTTTTGCTGGTCTCCAAGGTAGAGTGTGTACATCAGCCTAATGTGTGAAATTGCGGGGGAATACATGCTTACACCAACAATGAACTTCTGTGTTTTAGAGAGACAGAGCAATGTATACATAAAAGTTTTGTAAATATAGAAGAAGGCAAATCAGAAAGGAGATGATTCTGTAATAAAAGGAAACACAAGAAAATTCTAGTCTTGTTTGTAACTTAAAACGGTGATATATCTGACCAAACACATATATATTTAGACACATCTAAGGGTGCTAGGTCTTAGGGAAATCAAGGACACCAAGACTTGCAGCAGTGGTTACTGTAAAATGTTTTTGGGTGAGAAGAAACAATCATTTTAGATTCAAGCAGAAAAAATGGATTGGCTAAAAAGCTGTAGTTTCTGAAAAAAATAAAGGATAGATATGTATTGTGAAGTCAGAGAATAAACATCTAATTTTTTACGTTATTTTGATCTCATTCTAATTCATCTAATATTCCCTGAGACTGTTTATATCCAGGTTTTATAGAAAGAGGAGAGATATTACTGAACTAATGGAGCTTCTTTTTAGAAATTCACAGAACATGGTTAATTCATGCACACACACAAAAGCAAGAAAGTTATTTCTCCTTATATAGACAAGAAAGAATGCTCCTGGATATCATATTTTATAGGTCTTAATTCTTCTCAGTTTCAAAGAACAGAAAAGTATTAAAAATAAAACCTGAATACTGAGTTAGCAGTAGCATTTGATTTTAAAAAGCAGCTTTCTAGGCAATCTGATTTTGTTTGTTTTTCTTTTCTATTATGACTTTTTCTAAGGCTGTAGGATTAGTGACTGGGATATATCTGGAGTATTTGTAGAACACTGTGACTTTAGTAAATTACTTTGTATTGTATCTCACAGCAACTGATTTGAATAAATAAATAATCAAAATTGGTTTGGCCTGTAACACTTAGCCCATGAGCTCCAAACTGGCTTCCAGACAAAGCCTGCTGATGAATGGATGCACACTGAGTTGCAGAGGGAAGCCAAGTAGTTATTTTGGGGCAGTCTGTACTTATGCCAGGCCTGGTTGTGATTCATTGTTTCTTCAGGTTTTTTATGATAGCGATAACCAAATGAGCATAATAAATCTGGTTCCTTTTTGATAAAAATTGTCTTAGTCATAAAGGCATTTTCCCAGTTGGGCTGGGTTTGTCAGTTTCAATGGAATAGAGGAAGGAAAACGAAAGTGCTTTGTCGGAGTCAGTCCCTTTGAGGTTAGGCTATGGATGAGGACTGCTGACTGGGCAGCAATGGGGGCTGCAGTTTTATTGCTGTTGGCACAGCTTGTCTCAGACACATCAAACTGGCCTGTGGTAGTTTTGTGCCATGGATATTTCTTTACAGCTGTTTCCCCTCTGTTTCATGAGGTTACTCTGGGAGGGAGTGGATTAAAACATCTGAGTTTAGCTGTATGCTTCCAAGTGTCTACCCTCCCTCTACGTCTCCCTCCAATGTGAGATGGAGACCTAGGCAGGACAGCCAAGAGAACAGCTCAGTTCACCCTGAAGTAAATACTGGGGTTTATTCACTAGTGATGTGCTGAGTAGGTCTTCATTGTAACTGGAGTTTAGATATTGCACACAGGGGTCATCTCTGTTCATTCATCATCCTCTCTGAAATGAACCCTAACACCCTTTTCTTAGATGCTGTTGTGAAGCAAACAAACGAAAAAAATGGCAGAAATATTTCACTCTGACAAATATGCACCATTCATAGACTGGGACTTGGCTGTACTCCCCTGAAGTAGATCTTGGAGAGCCATATTCACAGTTCGTGTGATTAAAGGGCAGGCCTTAATTCTGATAGTGTTGCAGACAATATTTCAGAGCTTTGTGACTCCCTGCTTTGAAGCTAAGAGCCTCTCATCTCTATCCTTAGCCTGGCTGTCATAGAAGCTGGGATACCATGTTTCCAAATGCATCACTGAAATATTGGTGAGTTAGAAATAATTATAGAGTCATCTGTAGTTCACTACTGGTAGTGGCTAGAGACATCTTATTCCCAAAAACAGGGCCAAAAGAGAACTAGAATTTGGATAAAAATTGCAAGTCTAACCTATGGTCAGAATAATCCTACCACCAAAAATGACAAATGTGATTTACAGGATGAGACTGCTTTCTAAACTTTGCCAGCAAGAATGGCAACATCACATGCAGTAGAGCTCTTTTGCATAAATATCACTGATCAGCCACCAAAACTAAAGACTGACTGCTCATAAATGTAGGGAACTACAAAACAATCTCACCACATATTGAACAAGGTGAAAAATAAGCACCTATTTTATCTCTGTATCCTCTTCAATTTTCTGCAAGTTAGGAAATCTTGAAAAATATCTGTCAAAATTTTGAAGCTGATCAATGTTATTCCTGGCAATAAATTACAAACTGCCATTCAAATTATAAGCAATCTGATCAGAAAGTAGATTTCTCCACTGAATTCTGAAGAAACTAGTAAAAGATGCCAAAAGTCTTTCAGCTCTGGTCTCATCTTTTGCTTCCAGTTCCCAAATAGTAAGCATCAAGTTTGAACAAGACATTAAATCAACAATCAGAGTCCAGCCTAAGGTGCAGAACAGAGATTACTTTTTTTGTATCAAACTGTGACCTACTTGCAAGATCCTGGACACAGTAAGAACTTGCTAAAAGTATTGCTGTCTGTACTGCTTTTAATACAGTGAAATACAAAGTATCTCTGACTTGCTTTTGTTATGGACTTTTGTTCTGTTGTTTTTTTTCTATAATTATATAGAATCTGAATACAGACATTGCAATCATTAACCCAACCCATTCAGTAAAAGCTGCGTGTAGGAGTTTTCACTGGAGGAATGGAACAGCTATGAGGGAAGCATTTATGAAATACTCAATAAACATCATGCTTTTCAGGGAAACATCGCTCCCATTTTTAAAAAGGGGAGACAGAAAAATCAGTGAGCCTCACCTATGTCCAGGCAGAGGCCAGTGGCAAGAGGTGTCCCTCAGGGATCTGTCTTTGGACTAGTGTTCTTCAACATCTCTATCATTGACACGGACAGTGGATCGAGTGCACCCTCGAAAAGTTTGCAGATGGCATGAAACCGAGTGATGCATTTGACACATCTGAAGGATGGGATGACACCCAGGGGGACCTTGGACAGATTTGAAAAGTGGGCCCACGAGAGGCTCATGAAGTTCAAGAAGTCCAAGTGCGAGGGGCTACACCTGGGTTGTGGCAAACTGAGATGTGACAGGGAGTAGAAGTCATGAACGACATCAACATCACAGCTCTGCAGAGAATGAGTTGGGGTTCTCCTGGATGAAAAGCTGGACATGAGCCAACAGTGTGCACTCACAGCCCAGAAGGCCATCTGCATCCTGGGCTGCACCAAAAGAGGGGTGGCCACCAGGTCGAGGGAGGCAATTCTTTACTCTGCCCTGGTGTGACCCCCCCCAGAGCACTGCATCAGATTTGGGGTCCTCAACACAAGAAAGATCTTGACCTGTTAAAAGAGGAGGGCTAGGAAGGTGATGAGAGGTGGGAGTATCTCTCCTATGAAGACAGGGTGAATGATGGAGATTGTGCCCATGGTCAGTGGTATGGGTGAGTTACATCAATCTCTACTTAAATAATTGTTTCTTTTTACCAGCTTTAATGGCATTCCTTTAATACAATTGCTTTGATACAGTGCAGTATCTTATACTATACTATACTCTACTATGCTATACTATACTGTACTAGTATTTTTAGGTTTTATAAATTTTACTAAATAATTCTGATTAAGATATTTTTGCCTAGTAATTTATCATAACAAATTATTTGGTTTTCTATAAATATACCTGGTTTGCTATCATTATCATTAATCCTGCAGGACAAAGTTGTGCAAAGATTCAATCAAACCTCTATAATTTATTAGACTTAAACCACTGACAGTCTGAGGCTAAGATTGGCTTCATTTGCCCCTAGGTTCCTTTCTGAGAAGTTTACAAGGGGGTCCTTTCTGTACCTCATGATTCAAAGGGAAGGCTTCTCTAAGAAATTTTTCTGGATCTCCCGCTCTGTCCTGCAATAGCGAGTTACCTGGAGAAGGCTCCAAGGAGACCTCATTGCAACCTTCCCTAAAGGGGGTTTATTAAAGAGGATGAGGGAGCTTTTACACGAGCACAAGGGTCAATAGTTTTAAACTGAAAGAGGGTGGGTTTAGATTAGATTAGATGTTAGTAAGAAATTCTTTGCTCAGAGTGTTGTGAGGCACTGGAACAGGTTGCCCAGGGAAGTTGTGGATGCCCCATCCCTGGAAGTGTTCATGGCCAGGTTGGATGAGGCTCTGAACAACCTGTTCTAGTGCAAGGTGTCCCTGCCCATGGCAGGGGAGTTGGTACTAGATGATCTTGAAAGTCTCTTCCAGCCCTAACCATTCTTCAATTCTAAGATCCTATTAATTCTTTCCTGTGATTCCTTCACTGTATGTTTGGGGTTTATTTCCTCCCTGGATGGTGTAAGTAATAATACTTACCTTAATTTCTTCTTCTAAGCCGTATTTGGGATAGCTTTATTTAATTTTATTCATCATGACAAAATTGTACTTGAAATATTTATTAACTGCATTTTCAGAATATCTGAGGGAAATCACAAGTGCCTATGATCCTTAGATTAATGAAAGATGGTAAATCATACTTTTGAAGTTCCTGTTCTGGGTGAAGAACCTACAGTTTCAGTGATTAAAAGTAAATTTTCTATATTATGTATCTGTTGTTTTCTATGAAACACACAAAGACATATCAATAACTGTTTAGCCTTTCCTTATTTAAGAGAGGTAACAGACACAAAAATAAAAAATGGGAAAATACAGGTTTATTGAAAAAGAATATACCATTATGAAGAATGTATTCTGGCAATGGCTTACATTCAGATACTTCAGATAAAATTTCAGTATAATCATAAGGAAAAAACCCTATATAGTAATTATATTAATTATTGAAATCAAACATCCATATCTGAAGGTCATGGATATAATAAACAGCAAAATGTTCCCAGAATTAGATTGTGTGTGATGCCATTTGTCCTTTATGAGGGAGAAGAGTAGAGCAAACTTTCTCTGAAAGCAAATTAGATATGTCTGAGACTTTGCCACCATGAGTTACGGAGTATTACTTTCCAGCCTTTTTCCAGTGTAGGTGTAAAAAGCTTTTGAAAATTAAAAAAAAATAAATAAATAAATTTAAACCAAACCAAAACCCCCAAATGGCATGAGAAGTCATGTTTTCTCATTTCCAGTTAGGACAGCAAGTGAAACAGAATTGCACAGATATCAAAAGTAAAACCCATTATCTACTGCTAACATGTAACCTTACTTAAAGTAAACCTCTAAATAGTCAAGCTACAATTAATTATTGAGATAGGCTTATATCAGAAAAATCTCTCAGGAATTTATTGTACCGAATTATTAAAGTTCAAATTTTTCTTTTACATGTGATGTTGAGCACCTCTAGCATGAGCATTAAACAATTTTTTTATCAGTTTTGCATAGGTGGGTGGCAGCACCTACATTTTGTGAGCATCCTTTTGTAGCTGCTGTTATGTGGCTTAGCTGTGCTGACTTCTAGACCTTGAACAGTTGAAGTAAAAAATAGGTATCAGAGTGATTAGAAAGGATGCATTCTAAAAAAGGGTAGATCTTTCATATCTTGGAAAGTTTGAAGTTAAAATGTGGCTTGGAAAGCTCTAGGGTGAGATTTTCTTAATGCCTAGCAAGATTAGGGGTTTGTATCATAATTCAGGTTTCACATTTAAATTATACCTTAGACCTTCTTCAGGTGCAGGTTTCCGTTTTGAAATATTCACAAAAAGTACAAGGAGTGAATTTTTTTTTAAGGGTTGGATTGAAGAGCCTGCGTATTGCTCTGAGAAAAAAATCCTTGTTCTGTGACAGTTTCCTCACTGACAGATGCTTTTGAGGGCTGTCAGTTGGCCATTCCTTAATCCACTCTGTGGGTTGTACTTACATTTCATCATGCTCGTTATTAAATCAGCTCAACTTTCTCATGGTAAATTGCAGATTGGTCTCTGAACCATCTGCGACTGTGTATCTGAATGTATAAGCTGGTGGATGCCTGTTTAGTAACAAGGCGGTGAATTGATGTTCAGAAAGGAAGAGGAGCTTGAAAAAGAGCCTGGCTTCTGCACATCTGAAAATAAATGGTTGCTTTTTGTGGTGTAGCTTGGCCAGGCTGCGGCCCGTGCTGTGCCAACATTGCAATCGAGCAGCAGTGCTGCAACCTCTTCAGTGAACTTCCAATGTTTCAGATTTTATATATTCTTCTAATCCTAGTGATATAAAACTTGAAGACTTTTATTTTGAAGTGATAAATTTACACATTTTTCCTCAGTGAGGCATGTACAAAAGACTCTTTAAAGTAATACAGGCTTCAATTTGGAGTTACTCATTATGGGATTTAATGTGGAATAACTATTGAGATAATGAGTTAATATTTCCTGCCTTCCGGAGAAAATTATATATAAGCAGTATAACAGTGACTTAAACCAATGACGTAAAAGATCTGTGTGTATTTTTATGTTATTTTTATAATAAAATGAAAGGTGATATGGCACATGGAATTACAGAGGTAGTCAAAGGTGCTTTATTTCCTCAATTTTGACTATTTAATTGTGTTCATTTGTGGATTTTATACCAGCTGGATATATTTCTTTCCTTGTTAAAATTTATTTATTCTATTGACTATATTAGTTCCATGTGATTTATTTTTGTTGCCTGTATTTTTAAACGACAAAGATTTTTCAAGCTTCAAAGGCATCAGGTTTGTGAAGACAGTGAGATTATGGATTTAAAGGATTTTTTCAGTGGTCAGAATCCATATTCTAGAACTAAAGGCTCTTATTCTGAATCACAATCTACCCTGCCGTATGCCAGCTGTATATAATACACAGTGAAATAGCATAGCCATCTGAGCTAAAGGGCCTTCCCTTCCTTCAGAATTGGACCAGATGTTGCCAGATAGGTGCCTCTGGGTGCCTTTATTCAGTAAATTTAAAATCTTACTCAGTGTATCTCTCAGCAATTTCTTTTTTTTCTCAAATAAAAATTTGTATGGCTTCTTTAGCTCTGGAGAAATTTCCCCGCAATTGCTAAAACTCCCTTGTTTCACAGATTCTCAGCATCTTTATGTATTCTTGCATGAGTTCATGCACAGTCTGCTGGTGGCTTCATCCCATGAGTCAGACTGGCTATTTCCTGAAAAACAAACTGATTGTGATTTCCACTATCCACTCTTAGGCTCCCAAGCTAAAGTTCTTGATAAAATTCCAACATCATTTTTACCCTCAGCAGGTTCTTATGTTTGTAACCCTGAAGTGCTGCCCATGGGAAGACAGTGTGATTTCTGCCCACTCTACCTCTGCCACAGCATCTGCCTGATCTTCACATAAGGTGAAAAAACCTCCATGGTCTTAAAAATTTGCCTCTAGTGGGTTTTTTTGTTGTTTTTCACAGATTGCAAACAGCTTGCTTCCACATTTTCAATATATAATGATATCAAAGGAGATATCTTTGAGTACAAGTCTCTGGTAAGTGAAAGCAGGACACTTACTTGCATCTCCTCCAGCACTGATACTGGAAGTAGGAGGGAAACTGTATTGACTTAATCTTTAGAAAACTCAAGAATTAGAAGGAGATGGGTTTTTCATTATTACTGGGGTTTTTTCTCCTGTGAAATTCGTTATGCTTTTCAGGAGTATGGTTCTTTAATTTTTTTAGGAAAACATCTACCTCTTTTACTCTTAATTAATTAGAAATTTAAATGTGATGGCATGGGATGGTAATTCAGTTAACCATTCCACATTGAAATGGACCTCAGAATAAGAGATTAATTCCATATTTTAACATGGAAAACTAGAGGAGAGAGTTACTAATGTAAGAGGTGATAATTATAAGGAGCCAGCTGATATTTTGTTCACAGGCCAATGCAGTGAAGTTATTAAGAAACATAAGGGAACAACTATCCCACTCCATAACTTTTACTAGCCAGCCTTGTCCTGTATCTCCACTTGGCCAAGCACATCATAAATTGGAACAGTGGTGTTCTGGCCAAAGAAAACCAGAAAGAAGAAATACCTCTTACATTTCTGTGCAAACACCACCACTTAGTAGTACACGTGGTATATGAAGAAGACATGGACATTGTCCATGGACATCCCAAAATTAAAATCTAAAAAGGTCAAAAGTTATAGAATATGTCAATATTCTGGTAGCATTTGATTCAATAAGGTGCATGACACTTTAACCCGATTTCACTTTGACTGTCTTCTATTCCATATTCCCTTGATAAGGCTTTTTATCTCCTTCAGAAGCAACTGATGCAATCTGGTCTGCTATGGTAAAGCACCTTGTAGTTCTTCAAAGTATGCTTAATGAAAACAAAAATTAAAAAAAGACTATTTACTTACTGGGAAAAAATGTTTCTACACTTTTAAAGGCAAATAGAAGTCTGTAATTCTTTTTGTACTCTTTCTTCCTTTCACATAGGTAATTTTTCATTACCAGAAGGTCTAGAAGATTTTATTTTAGTACCATCAGATTGTCAGTACCACAAAAATCAGTTTTTCATCAGCACTGATTGCAGGGAAGAGACCTGTCTGCTCAATCATGAGGCATAGTTCAGCTCAGGATTTTTACCTACCACATGATGTGAATAGGAAGACATTTACTTGACAGGTCCTCTTCCAAGGGTAAATTGCTGATAGCTGTAGTGCTCTATAAAGGCACTAGAGAGCTTGAGAGTTTGGAAGTCTGTTTCTCACAAACACATGCACACAACTTTTCCTTTCCTCCCATGTTTTTGTTCAAAACTCATCATTCTTCCTTATAGAAGAAAGGAAAAACTAGCCGTAACTTTAGCTTGCGTTAGTGGATCCAGCTTATCTGGGCTGATATAATTTCTGGTGTACATTTACATAATTGAAGGTTCAATAGTTTGTGTCTGTCAAGTCAGCTTACCTTCTCTTTCTTGTGAGCTATGTGGTGGTGGTTTTGTTAAGACTTCTGGGTCTGAGGTATAGAGCATAAGCACTACATATAGAAAAGACACATATCTTTGTGAAGGTTAAAAGGGGAAATAAAATTTACCAATCGATATCTTACTGGGAGTTGTTATGTTGTGCCTCAATGAAGAGCCCACTAAAGTTTCTTTACATCAACCAGTAATCTGTGTAAGCCAATATTTGGCTATCTGACTTGTTTGTCTCTTGAACCCACTGATGCTTCTCAGCCTCAGCAGACACCTGAGGGCCTGAGACATTGGCCAGCTCAAATCACCCAGCTCTAGGCTCAGAAAGAGTGGGATGAGTGTCCCCTGCTGAGATCTCAAAAGCAAAAGAGCCACATCAATGAACTGTGAGAAAGTTCACCTGACCTGACCCTAACACAGCTGGGAGCCACCTCAGCTAGTGATAAGGGAAGAATCTCTGCCTGTTTCTTTCCTCAGGGCAAATGTGATTTGAGGCCAATTATGAGTTTCAGCCTTCATCTTCCCATGCTTCTTTTTCCCAAAAGTGTAGTAATAGTTCCCTCTTTTCTCAGCTGGCGGTCTGAACACCCTTTATGAGAGAGTGACTACCACAGGTGTTTTCTATGGCTCCTAATAGAATGGAGCTCTAACATGGGATGGAGCATATATGCACTACCATGCCTCAAATGCTGCTGACACATACCCTGCTCATTCTTCATCTGGGCTGTGCCACGACAACAGAGGCAATAAACATCTGAGATAACTGTATAAGGCTCTAAACACCAAAGGATATTTACTTCTGTAAGGGTGGAAGTATCTTCTTAACTAATGTCTTCTTTCTAAACACAGTTTATAAGAAAGAGGCATGTAAGCTACTAGACTTTGCTGTATTACTAATGAAATGCAAATAGTTGAAACGGCATTGTAAACGGAGGGGTGCCAAAATGCAGTGCTCACGTAAGTCTTAAGTGAAATGTTATTCGTTGGTCATAGTTAGAAAGAAAACACTAAACTAAATGAATTCCTAAAGTAACACTGTTAAAGAAATTTGGGGGAAGCCAAATGATCATAAGCAGAATAAAATAATCTAAATCTGTTTGACATATAAGACAAGCTAATGAATAGTGTTTTCCAGCACTCTTTATAGAGATGATTTAAAAAGTGTGAGAGGGAATGAGGCAACAAACTCTGTCAGATAATTTGTTTGTGCTGCCCTTCTAATGGCTCTTTGCTTATTAATGTGCAGTATTTTTTCATCATTTGAGCCTGGATAGCAATATAAAAACCTAAAAACTGGATTTTTGTTCCTTGTCTAGTTTCCTAGCGTGAGTTTCAGTATGTGATAGCTGATGTTCATTCATGATTACCATCAACTGAAGTGATGTTTTCTATTCTGGGTTCCAAAGCAAAAGAACATCTGGGACCAAATTACTTTGTGCCAGATACATTTTGTGAATTTTGGTTTTTTACTTATATTTCATTGTCATTGTTTTGTTGTTGCAAGCTACCCTGCTTTAATATAGCTTTACTTGAGAAATACCATTTGTGTTTTCTTCTAGGGATCATGCTACTCTCTTCATCATGTTTGTTTCCTCTGGGTACTAATAAAAAAATGCCAATCATTGCAATAGCCACACAAATATACCTCATTCACCATCTGAACTACTATTAGATTATACCAAGTGCTTGTTGATAAGGTCATTGAATAATAAGAGACAGCCTCCAGAAGGTAACAATACTTCTTACCTTGAAAGACTATAATTAACTTGATATTCTGTGCATATGCCCTTCTTTTTATATATCTTAGAATAATTACAAAGTGTATCTGACGTTGGAGAAGCTCTTTTTCTCCTCTAAATTGACCACAAACAATAAACACTGGCCAGAGAGTTACCTATTCAGTGATGCAGCCCTGGCTGGCTGGCCTTACTGCTTAAGCTGAGAAAAATACCAAATATGTCTTGGATGGACATGGACATTGCATGTTAGAGGGCTTCATTTTGTCATACCATGTGGACACAATAATTTTATTTCTGATGCTAATAAAGTGGGAATAGCATCTGTTCCTTGAAAGAGGATGCAAGTAGCTGGATCAAAGCATTCACTCTTGACAACTTGTCTACAGACCCTCAGTCTGACCACATGATTACCTAACAAATACATTCTTGGTAAGGCCACTTAAGAGAAGCACAGACCTCAAAATGTGGACTAGGTTGGTACATTCTGCTAACAGCACTGGCATTTCCCTTCAGTGTTAGAGGCTCCAGCTGGGATGTCCTTTGGGGGCAGTATTACATGTAGAGGTCTAGAAGGAACACTGCTACCGACATTGAGAATGTATTGGGTCTTTTTCTTGGTCCATTTTGACCAGACATGTAGGGTGCTTATAATATTTCTTTGCACATTTTCTACACAGTGGAAGAAAAATGATTCAGTATGAGTTCACCAAAACATACTCCTACTGTGTTGAATAAATCTTCCTAATCCTTGCTCTTTTTTACCTCTTGAGATTTAAAAGGCTGTCAGACCTTACATTGCACTGACATATACAGCCACTTCACAGTCTCAGAACTTTACATTCACCTAGTTTTCATTAATCAGATACATCCTATCAGCACAGTTTACATATTTTTAAAAACTATTATATTCAGTAAGTAGCTTATCACCTTATTTTTAATACAAGCAGTGATTTCAAAGAAAGTGATATTTTAAAGTGGTCCTACAGTGATTCATGCTACTATATATGCAGTTTCTGAACCTTCACTTATTTAAACCTTTAAATGACTTTCCACAGAAAAGAATCACTGCACTGCACTACTCTCAGGATTAATTGAGGTGAATAATACATGAGAAAAAAATGGCTATTTCTCTTTGAAATGACACGATTATCAATATTTAGTACTCCTTTTGTTTTACAAGTGTCAGAAACACTAGAGAAACTACTTAAAATATGAACTTCTACTTGCTTTTATGTTGTCTTATTAGTCTCTGCAAAGACAGATATACTGATCAAAGACTGGTAAGGCAAATGGGATGTTTTCAATTCAGCACAGATGAGAGAACTCGAGTTTCCAATTAATCTTACAATTACCCGTGTCATGTTTTCAGTAATATAATATTATCTACCTTTACACCTCTTCTGAAAGGGCTAAGGGAGCTTCTGGAATACATGTCACCCATTACTGATTGCAAGCTCCCTTTACTGTTAACTAATATTCATGTTAACTATCTTGTTCCTCAACTGTAAAAATCTTGACATTTGTAATAAACATGGGAAAGACTTACAGATATCAACTCATACCAGTGTAAACTGGGTCAAACCTAATGGACTCGATATTCTTCTGCTTTTAACTTCTTCAACCTCACATTAAAAGCCCAGAAAACTTAATTGTTAGCAACATTTTGAGAGTGGCAAAGAAAAAAAACGTAGTTAAAAAGAACATGCTCTCCTTTGTGTGCATTTTTTTTAATATATTAATGGTATCATGGAACTGGTGAAATGTATTTTTCTAGTTTGCCATAGCTTAAAGGCTGCTCCTAAGATTAACTTGGGAACACAGAGGAAAGGTATCTAAATTCAAATGAAGCCATGAGATTTTATATAATAACTACAGCTGAGAGCTTTAAGGAAAAATTGCTTTAGAAAATAGCTAGCCAGTTTGTAGCAGTGCTATAGCAGACACAGGTGTAAGTTGGATGGTAGTAGGAAACATTTAAAACTTCTTACTGTTGCAGACACTGCTGCCTGCCATTAGTCCCAAATTGCAATCTGCAAAACAGATATTTCAAGAAGATGGAGTGAATGTTAGAAGATATATGCCTCCATCATGGCATCTGTGGGGAGAGTTCAACACATTGTGCTTTTAGTCCTGAAGAAGAGGTGCCTGCAGGGGCAAAGAAGAGATTGAATATCAATTGAGAAAAGTTACTTTATTAGCAGTTCTTCAGTATAACAGAAAAGTAAAATTAATGAGTTAAGAGGAAAAGGCACTGTTAGTCCCTTAAGGGGTACAGATGCTTGTGTGAATGAGTCATATCACTTAGGGGAGTAGAAGTCTGAATGTACATACATTCTCTTTATCTTTGCACAAAGAAGGGATAAAATACAAAAGGGACATTATTCTGCAGAGGTAAAAAGAATATCGGAACCCAGAGGACTTTATATATTTTTTCAGAAAGGACAGTTCAGAAGAAAAATTGCTACCATCTAGTTGTTCTTTTTCTTTTATTATGCTACTTTATGGAAATGTAAGTGAGCAGCATAGCCTGCAAATTTAGCATCATAAATAGTGTGAAGATTCTGAGTTGAAGATAACCTTGTTATCTTGCTCTGTCTTCCTGTGCTCATTTAAAATCTCATTAAAATGTGTCATGAATAAAGAAGAAAAAAGTCCTGTTTATACCTAATTCTCTCTCTTCTATTTTTTTTTTCCTGGAGAGATACAGCCAGAATACTTAAAAAGTTGTTTGCATCATTTTATGCTTCTCTTTTATTTGCCTGCTCTTTTCTTATCACAGTTCTTTATCTTTAGCCCACTGGAATTCTGATGAGAGGGAAACCAAGCAAACTGCACTGCTGAGGAGCTACAGCTTCCAGGCCTCTCGGTGTCCGGATCCTTAGGGATCTGGACATGTAGCAGAGTGACACAAGCTGTCTCTGCATTTGACCTGGGTTTGCCTTTGTTGTTGACTCACACACAGGCTATTCTGTAAAAAGCAGTTGTTTGGCCCATGCTTGAGTGTGTTACATAACGAGAATTCACATCCAGTGCAGGAGCTACTGAGAACCAGGCAGAGATGGGACTGCTGTAGCTCTGGCTGCAGCTGAATTGTGCTTTTTGGAGATGACAGTGAAAAAATTGTCTCATGGATACAACAGAAGATAGAGCTGTGAATGCTGCCATAGCAAGGCTAGTTTATGTTGGTTCCTTGAGACAAATAAGACAGGGAAGAAAAGAAAACTGTCTTTGACTTGTATATTAACAGGAAGGAGCTTTACATTTCAAGTCTTCTTCAGAAAGTTCCAAGGCAGTGCTACTATGTTTTGCATTAGATGATTTTGGTATTATGCTTGAAGTCCTACAACTGCTAAATTGCTTGTATGTTTAATCTATGCAGTACTGTGCCCATTGCAAGAATATAAAGAGATATTTTTTGTAGATTTAATCGTGCATCTTACTCTTTAATTCACAGAATTATCTGTAAACTGTGGTCCCTCCAAAAATGCACTTTTAGAGGTAAAATAAAATTATTTTCTTTCAAGAGCAGGACACTACACACCAAGCACTGATTTTATCTTCTTTTCTGAGGCTTACTGCCATGCATTGCTTCATGCTCTTTGACTTAACTGGCAGGACACTGAAGCCTGTGGATTGCTTGCCTGACTGGCTAGATAATTCTCTTCTATTTGCTGCCTTTGTCTTTAGATACAGCCTATTCTCAAAGTACTGACAGCTAGTCTACTTTTAATATATGAAGCCTAAAACACATGAGCAAGGCCAACTAATTCCACAATCATACTCCACTTTGGTGATATTTGATTCAGATCGAGAATTTGACTGATTTTGGAGGAGACTGTGTCATGCTAATGCCTGCAGGCAATACAACATGCTGACTAAAAAAAGGAGACAAGTGAGGTGAGCAAACATCTCGTCAAGTTTCTCTTCCCCATACTCAGAGAGAAAGGAGTCAACAGGGGAAATGAGTGTGAGACACCAAAATTCTTTGCAGTGGGGAAGAGGAAGGAGAAGAGCAGATGACCTCTAACTGCCCTAAACTCTCTGCTCTTTACAAGTCAAAAACCATCCCAAGAAGTGCCACTCAGATACTCATTTCTTTTTCTGGTCTCAGCATCACCAGTCAAACAGCCCTATGGCACTCTGTTCACTGCCAAATGTTTCTGTCCCTTTCACTTTCAGCTGCCTCTGGAAATGTTTAATGTGGCACTCCAAAATGACTGGCAAAAAAATTCCACAGCATTATTTACTATGGTACTTTGATGTTTTATTGAATGAAACCATCTGTTCAGGAATGTTTTCCAACGTTGTGGGCTAGATCTAGAATTTACTGCTGCAATATAGCTTGTCTGTGGGAGTTTCATAACAGGAATGCCACCCAATGTATCACAGATATGTGAGACTCTGAGTAAGAAGAATATTGAGAAAGCTCCTATTTCCTCCCATAAAACAGAGTCAACTGACTTCTTGATGGTAAAGATTCAAAACAGTTTCAATTTTTTTCATTACAGTTTAATAGCTATGTTCTATGTGCTCTGTAAACTTGTGATTCAGGATATTGCCTAAATTACTTCAATGACTCACAGGACATATACTTGTGACTGATAGCAGAATGCACTATAAACAGATTTATGGGCATTTTATGAAAATATTGGTAGCAGACAGAATATGCAACAAGGTGGCATTTCATTAACTTTTTCTTTTATACTGATAGAAATGGGAGTTTTATATTGAGAAGAATAAATTTTGGCCTTTTCCTCATCCTCTGAGTTACTTGTTCCTTTGAAGTAAAACAAGAGACAGCTGCTGATAGAAGTCAGCTGTTTAATTTATTCTGAGGGTCGGAAATTCAAGGATGTACAGAACAGCTCATATATGACCATAATTAACTAAATGACATAAATAATAAAGGTTGCAGCCTAGGCCTTCCTCATCGAAGTGTTTAAATATATCATTGATGGTTGCTTGGACTTTCAATTGTAAAGAGAAAAGTACAATCAAGTTAAATTGAGGTATTATGCAATATGTGCAATGAGGTGGACATAGTCTCAAAGACTTCCATTTTTCAGAAATGCCATGTACCATGTACTTGAGTCAAAAGCTTACAGGTTTATCTGATAAGAAAATTAGAAAATTCCTTTGACCCAAGTCCTCTGTTAACCATCACAAACATGAATACTTTAGCCATGAAATTAATTTCTTGCTGAGTCATAATACCTTAGTAGATTAGTGAAAATGAGTACTATGCTGTGTGTATAGGCAGGATGTAGCTGATACAAAATATAGTCACATACCTATTTATATTTGTAGCTGCAAATATAAAACTGGTTTGGAATAGGAAATGATGAGTGTTTTCCCTTGGAACCTATCTATAAAAGAACAGTGCAAAGGTTGCATGGGCACTGCCACTGCCTGTTATTTAAACACTCAAACAAGAAAGGAGCAAACAGCTTTGTAGTGTGCCTTTTCTGCAAATTGGCCCATGAAAGCATTAGCAGGGATTTCATAGGGCAAAGGAAAAGTTGGGAATTGTCATTTTTTTCTGAACTCTTTTAGGAACAGAAGTAATCAAAAAGTTAGTCCCAGTCCACCTGAAGCATGAAGCTGAGTTTCTCCCAGGTGCAGAAAGAGTTACGGTTATGGAGATTTACTACCTACACGAAGGAAGCCAGAGGTTTCAGCAGCATTAAGAAGTTAGGTTGATCTACCTCTCCAAGCAGAGATTATTTTGAAATCACAATTGGGTGGTTCAGGGCTCCTCTTCTCACAGCTTTGAACATGTCCAAAGAGGATGGTGTGGAAGCACAGCATCTGTGACACCTGGAGGCCCAGCATCTTCTGCCCACCTCCCCTAACACCCATAATGGAGCACCAGCGTGACTTTCTGGGATACAGATCCATGATCCCATGACATTTTAAGAGGCATCAATTCCCTGAATTGTTGAACCTGCCCCCTCCCCCCAGCTTTTTTTTTATTGGGTGGACCCAGCAACTCATTATTCCAAAACTGATGTTCACAATGGGAATTTAGCAGTGATATTACCTTTAGAAGCTCTTTCACTTTCTTCTCCTTCCTTTCATCCCACACCCATACCTACAAAAGCCACTCCATCAGCAGCACAACTACGACAATCTCTGGCACTGCACTGTCATTGGATACAGTAAAATAACCCTGAAATAATTCCTTGGTTCATGTCAATTCACACTTGTGGTATCATATGGGTGCCAAAAGACTTGTGGTAAATTAAAAATTAGATAGAGAGGGGAACCAAATACATCCTATTGCAGGTTCAGTTTATTCACAAAACTTTAAAAAATTTAATTAATATACACCTAATTTTAGAGGGTCTTTTGAAGTACTTAACCCCGAAGAGGTCTGGACTTTTCATCAGCTTTAAGAACGTGTTTTAAGAAGCATGTCCTATTTTTTAATCCCTTTGAAATTAATTTTTAAGTTTTGTTTGGTTTAAGTGTGTTTGCTATATTTTACTCTTTTTTGCCTTGATTTTGCCTTTCTGCCTTAGAGATGTGAATAAATGCAAGAACCATGCATTCAGACCTACCCATCTTCCTTGAGCTGAGATTTCTCACAATGTTAACATGGTTCAGAAGTGGTGCTCCCAGGAGAAATTGTGTTAAATGCTGTGACAAACCTGAATTTTTCAAAACCATCCTACATGACAGTGATGGCAGTACTTTAGAGCAATGGGATATTAATGCAAGCAAAGTATGCATAAGGCAATAGAGTATGCACTATATAGTCTACATTTTTGGGTAGTTTAACAAAATCACTAGGCAAAGGTCATGTTCAAAGCAATTTATGAACCAACAGAACAAATACTGTTTCTGCAATCATTCTATAATGTATTAAACTAACTGGTTAGTAAAAATAGAGCAGTAGTCATGGTAGTTTTCAGGCAAATGTGGAGCTAAAAGCGTTCCTTTCAAATATGCTGAACCTAATCCAGAAGCAATTTAAAACTAAATTAGGATATTTTCTTTAATAGAGAAAACACTGAAAAAGGAGTTTGATTGTGTGTGTATGTATACATAAGAAGCACTTCAATCAAAATATATCTATATAGATGTGAATTTGAGATTCCATTACTAACAGGAGTACTTAATAAGTCTATAATCAAAACAACTAGATACAATTACCTTACTCCCTGAAACATAAGACTTGGTCTACACTTTGGGTTTAAAAACTCTTTGTGCGTATATTTTTAAATCCAAATATTGGAAACACTCCCCTACATTTTTATGGATTTAAGGGAAATATTTTTTTACCTTGGAATAAAAAAAAACAACAAAAAACTTCTCATTTAACAAGTAACAAAATCCATTAATGAATAAAACCACTATAAAATATTCATACTATCTTTTGTAAGCCAGAGCTATGCTTGTTTTAGTTACATATATATCCTATTCTATGAAACTGTTAAAAAACTTTTCAGCTAAATTACGAAATATGACTGCATTTGGAAATTGTGACCACATAGCTATTAAATTATTGTTTCCTATTTAATGCACTTGTGATGATTCCCAACTTATTTAAAAATAGTATCACCTAGAATGTGCTTTAGAAATCATTAATATTCTATGAAATCTGATACAATATGAAATAATATGAAACATCATGTGTATTTATCTACTTATTTTATTCATTAAGAACTCTAACATTTGTGAAAGATCCATTTACCATCTGCCCACCTACCTAAAATTGCTTTAATGATTCAATTGTTGGTCATAAGCTATTAAGATCTGTAGAAAAGATACTCTGAAAAAAGCCAAAGTGACCAGAAATAAGCCTATGCACTATTTTCCTGCAGTAAAATTAATATCCTGGCAGGTGATTTTAACTGTTGTAGCACTATTAAAAAAAAAAACAGGGAAATTATGGAATCTTTTTTCAATATTATAAAAACATTAAAAGTTTTTTCTTAAAAAATTAGTATTTTAATTTTACTACTTAGGAATCTTTGAGGGGAAAAAGAAATGAAGATACTACCAAACAACACTCTTGTTTTTTGGGGTATTTTTCTATTCTTTGGAATCCAGTTTGTAAGGCACTAGCATGATATCATTACTAATAACCTTTAAACCAAGTAGTAAGCTCTGAAAATATCCCCTCTTTTCAGTAAGCAATCTATTAAAAAAAACCCATATACTACTAATGTCCTTTAAACTTATGAAAGAGACAGCATGGTTGACATCAGGTTATTTCTTTACCACACAGCAATGCAGGAAGGATTACCTGTTCACGTGTTTTTCCCCAAAGTCCATAAGACTGGGAAGATTATACTAGATGTAAATATCTCACATGTCTGAAGAATTAAGTCTGCAGCCGTAATTTACTTAAGTCACAACACTTCAGGAAATACAGACTTTGCCTCATGTCTCACCCAATCACACCAAACTGCTTTTATTTACATATAAATAACTAAAGATTCATGGGACCAGACTTTTTAATCTGCTAATCAGGGAATGCACTTGAGTGTTGGAAACCCTCATGTCAGTTCCCAAGTTAATATTGTAAATATGTGTAAAATTTAATGGTTTTATGAAAGAGGAATTTGAATTCAGGTTTATCTTCTCAAGTGAATTAGCACTTTTCAATCTTGGAGTCTATTTATTTGTTGAAAAGCATCAGAGGAGATGAAGAACAGATTTCTGAATGTTCTCTAACTCAATGATTAAGGTTTTCTATAGGAAATGAAATGCATAAATACTTGAGGTGTTTAGAGAAAGAGCATAGTTATTTTCCATTTTTTGTCAGGAGTCTGGTCTTCCAAGAGTACATTGAAAGTTCAATTTATCAAATTTTAGCATCACTGAAAAGTAACTTCTTTATGTTTTTTCAAGGAAAGTAAAAACTTGTGGTTTTGTTGCAAGAGCAAATGGTTTTATCAATCCTGGTAGTAGTTGGAAAATGGCTGCTGAATCAAAAGAGAATGGTTGTAAAATTTTGGAGATTAAAGACTATATTAATGAAAGAATCACTCTAATGCGAGCATTTATGTTTTGTTTACAAAAATACTTATTTTTAGCTCAGGAAGGAACACATGGTGTTCATGCCAAAGACAACTCCTGACTACTCCAACCAGGTGTAGGACAGATCGACCATGGAAAGGCAAAATGAGGTAACTTCTATTATAATTTTTTTTTTATCATGTTGAATTGTCTGATGTCCAGTGTAGCAAAAGATTTAAGCCATGCTGTGCTGTAGAGAGGACCAATAAACTTTCAAAACTGAGTCACAGACAATGCTTAATATACAGCATGAGAAAATAATGTTTACTTAGCTGTAGCAGAGCTGGTTGTGGGTCCCTAAATGGGAAGGCACTCCCTCGTCCTTCTGACAGCCATGGCTGTTTCTTAGGATTGTGTTAGCCTGTCAGTCTGAGCTATGTCGTACAGTCATGTAAAGATTCCATTTTCATCCATCGAAATTATATTTTATAGGCATAGGATAGTCTCATGACAAAAGCAGTGCGTAATTTCTTATACCCCATTCAAACTAGTATAGAAATGTATCTTCCTCAATATGTAAAATGGCTGTGTCACAAATCTTTCTCCTAAGATACTTTTCAGAGGATGTTTCTCATTCTATTTTTTTTTTTCAAAGACACTCATTGTTCCCATGCTTTTACTCTTTACAACTTACTTACTTCAGAAAATATAAATCGTGGTAGGAAGATCAGAAAATGCATTCTAAGAATGTAAAAAACAGATCTCACTTTATTCTAACCTCTGCATGAATAATTTTCCTCCCTCGACTACACTGCCATCACAGGTGTCCCAAGCTTCATGTTGCCATGGCTGGGCTGTTCCACTCACCCAGGCAATGACTCTGAATCTGGTTCAGGTTTGGCTGAGGGCACAGACAGAGGGCACATGGTACTAGAGGGCACTGACAGACTCACATGCACTGGGTTCAGTACGGGTGTCTCAACAGCTGGAGACATGACCACAGCCCAGGTAGCTGCAGCCTTGCTGGGAGAATCCTAATGACTGTCCTTTCTCCTGAAATCAGTGTGTAGACTGGGTAGGAAACAGCAGGATGGTATGGCTGCAGCTTAGCTCAGCTCCGAGTGTGTTTTCTAATGTCAGACCTAAATATATTTATATGTAAATCTAAAACTATAAAGAGAAATTTTAATAATCTAAAGTGTTTATTCAGCTCAATAATACTCTATATGGTTTTTCCCTTTATTGATTATTTGGCTTTGAGATGCAAAAAGTTCACATTAAAATGTCATTGCAAATAGTCATCAGTATAAAGGAAAGCATTCTGGCAATCTGAGAAAATCTTTTTCCCCCTAAGTCCATTCAGAAAATGTTCTGGTTCTCTGTTGTAGGTAAGAGCCAAATAGAACTGACAGCATCTGGAACTAATGAGGTAGTGAAATCACTACTTAATAATGAGCCAATGTAATTGTATGATGACTTTGAGTGTGACTGTGAATCGATGTAGACTCAATGCACATGCTAGGCAGGTGGATTGGTATTCTGGATAATGCTTCATCTATACATGGGTTCACATTTTTTGTAAATTATCTCAGTTTATATGTACCTATATTCTGTTGGCATATTATGTTTTTGCCAAAGAATACATATATCAAACTTTGTTATTTCTATAAAAATCCTATGCTTAATACTTTCAACACTGTTAATGTTATAGTCATCATCTATAATCTGCTTTAAAGCATGAAGATGTGAATTTTCTTTATGAGCCTATTATTTTCTTCTACATCTTTGAAAAATGTTTTGCATTACTTTGGTGAAGATGGTTTGAAAAGGATGCTTTAGAAAAAATTTCTTTCAGCATAAGGACAGGCTTTGGCTGTCAGGGCAGAGATTCATGACAATTGTTTTGTAGTTCCTGAAATATGAAAGAATGTAATCATGCAGACTCCCTCAGCTGTGAAATAAATGTGAGATGTAGTCAGAATTTAAAGAGTAATGATAAAAAAAATAGAGCTTCATCTGAGAAAATTACTCAAAAGTACTCAACAATACCACATAAAACTCTACTGCACTGAGACTGTGCCCATTTAGAAATAATGAGGTTATTGTATGTCTCACTATTTCTCTTCTGTCTTCTGCGTTAGAAGACTTGAAAGAATCTCCAGTTTACACAGTCTGGGTATATTGTTGTCTTTATTTTACTGGCAACCCATCCTCAGGTCATTCTCTAATATGCACTAAGCTGCTTTAGTTTTAGCTTATTACATTGGAATTTAGTGTACACTGAAGTGCAGAGCTAGTTTCCCTATCTATAATACAGTCAAACTACAGTAATACTTTGTTTAAAAATACTCTCCTGACTACACTTGTTGCTAAGAAACTATTGTAATATTTCAAGTGAGAGACAGAAAGATTGACAAACCATTACCTCTTGAGAATCTGTGAAACAGATAAATTCATTGGCTTACTCACCTGTAAATCAGTTCCTACTTGTCTGTAACTATTATACTTCGAAAGATTAAATACCTATTAAACCACAGTGCCAGGTTCTGGCCTGTGGCTTTGAAAAGGTTTGTGCAACCTGTGTTGTTACAGTATCACAGGCTACCAAGACCCACATGAACTGAATCAGCCATATACATTGAATTATTTGTGGTTATTATAATGTGTTGTTTAAATATGGAGAGGCAAGAATGTTCCTGAAGATGCAAATCTCTGTCTATATGCAGCTGAATCACAGAAAGGATTATTTTACTCAGAAGATCACAATACGAAGACAGAAAACAGCTTTCTTCCCAATCACCCACAACATCTACAGAAGTTAAAGTCTCTGGTATAATTTCTGATAATGTGAAATTTTCAAAAATACATAACTTTTAAAAAAACCTATATTTTACCTTCAAGATTTGAGCTACTCTATGCATATTCTCCATTGCTTTGCACCTACAAGCTACATGTATGATTCCAAGGCAGGGATGATCCACGGACTCTGTAGAACAAGAAGAGGAACAAATGTCTGAGAGTGAAATTGTAAGTGGGTAGATGAGTATGATCGCACATAAGCCAGATATTACACATTCAAGAAATGACTGTGCATAAAATGCCACATCTTTTTGCAATGTGAAGCTTCCAAGTGAGGCATTTGAGACTGCCTTGTGGGAGCACCCACGTCAGTGTATGCACTAAGGCAGTAACTGTGCCTTTTTGTGACCATTGTGGTCACAATGTTTGCTTTAGCAATAGAGTTGATACCTACTTTAAACTACTTTAAACGTTAAACTTCTTACAAGTAGGACATAAATATAAAAGTTGGCATGAACATGCCCCATTTTTGGACAATGCTCGAACTCAGAGGATAGAAAAGATAGACAAGGGAAGAGGTGCTGGTAATTTGAAAAGTAAAAGAATCACTTTGGTAGACTTTACTTTGTCTATATTTACACGCTTTCAGGAAACATTCTTCCAAAAACCTAATTCACATTGAATACTGTCAGTGACACCTAGGAAAATTGGTACTCACTGTCATTCATCAGTGTACAAAAGTCACCATTAATAAAGTAATTTAAACCACTAGGATGATTACAGTGAAGGCCAGTTTTCTTGAAGCCAAGTTGAAAATTACATGCTGAAATGTTGCAGTTTATGTTTAATTTGGTTGTTACTCAGTTGTATTGTTCCCTTATTGTAATGGTTTTTCCCTCAGTTGTACCCCTGTGTTGTTATAAAATGGTTTCTCCCTTTCCCGCCTTTACCCTTGCCCATCACCCTAAGCCCCGCCTACCCTTCAAGAATCTTCCCTGTCCTTCAGCCTAAACCCTGCCCTTACAGTTGTCAATCCCTCCTGGCCCCACCCATTCTTCCAGAACATTCTGTAGCAATCATTCCCTCCTCGGTTTACTATTCGTTATTTTGTATGAATCCCCGCCTAAGTTACTCCCTATTGGTTATGTGAGACTGTAATCCCGCCTTATGTTACACCCCTTGTTGCCCCTCATTGACTGAAGCTTTGTACCCTCCCATGGGGGAGGTCCCGTATTAAGTTGCTGTAAGCCTGTTCTCGCGCCTTTTCTGGGTTCCTTCCCTCACTGTCTATTTGTCTCCTCTCATCCTCCCAATAAACCTTGTTCCGGAACCTAGAAAGGTCTCCTCCTCGATCCTTTACTTCCCCTGGGATACAGAGACGGCCGTGATAAGGGTGGAGAGCCCTAGCTGTACTCCTGCTCCACGGAAGCTGTGAGACAGCCCACTCTTGACACCGGCAGCCAGTGGAGCTAGCTAGGCTTGTCAGGGGTGAGTGGTTAAGGCTGCCGTGTCACTGAACTATCTTAATGTTTCATTTAAAGAAGGTCATTAGTGTGATTTTTACAATGGATATTGTTTTTACTCTTGAAGATGCTATAGACATATGCTAAAACTTCCTCATCTAAATAAATTCTTTCTGAGTTAATTTTCAGTCAACAGTTGGGTTATCTATGAGCTCAAGGAATATATTAGTGCCAAAAACTGCTTTAGTAAATGCTTTATTCACAGCCAGTGAGCTTTTATGACCCTTTTCTAGTTGCATGCTTCTCTTTTCTGTGCCCAGAAATACTGGTCTTTCCCCCGGATTTGACACCATATGTGCTCTCAGAGGTGAAATAAAGAGCAGAAATTAAGAGATCTGCCTAATCTCACAAACAAAAGTCCTGAAGGGGTTACAGTGACTAAACACATTCTTGGCACAAAGCTAGACAAGTCTCAGAGCTGTTGCTGACATGAGGTAAGTAGGTCTACCTTAGTCATACCAACTTTAAGAAGTCTATGCTTGAATACCCTTTAGCTTCCACTGAACACGACAAAAATCTCAGGGAATCTTTGTGCCTTTTCCTTACAAGAGGGAAGAATGCCAGAGGTTTACCCACTTCTTTTCTGCTAAAGTAATTCAGAGATTAAAAAATTGAGAGATTAATGGAAAATATATACACAGCTGGCAGTTTTTCTTAAGATGTCACATCCCAGTATAGAAGCCTAAGGATGCTGAGATGACACCAACCATGTAAAGCTGAAAAAGACTTGTGAAGGCAAAGTTGTAAAATCAAACTGGAGGGTCCAGCATGCCTTAGGCAGCATTTTGTTCAGCTTCATGGTTCCCTGAAAGCCTACACCTCTAATTTTCCTTGTATCCGGGACTGACCCAATGTGCTGCCTTAGCTCCATGATAATTTTCCGGCTTAAGCTGACAAGGACCCTAAAGCTGACATCATGTTCTCTAAGTGAGCTTAGTCTTTTGATAACACTCAGGTCATGGGCATTTAGTATAAATGTAATTACTAGTTTTTAGATTTCCACTCTTTACATAGAATTTAGTGTACTGGCTTCAAAGGCAGAAAATGTGGGTTCAGTTAATTCCTGGAAGGAGTTGGCTGGTTGATTGTGCATTGCTCAGCAAAGGTGTCATGTGTGAGATACATATTAGGTTGTTTGCATGGGTGGAAGGTTTTGTAAGTTTGCATTTCTTCTCTCTCTCTCTCTCTCCCTTCCTCTCCCAATCTGCAATGTACACACTGTTCTTGTTTCTCCCAAAGTGATTTTTCCTAGTTTTCTTCCTTTTTTCTCCTGTACCTACAAGATGTCATCCTCAATTAACAAAAAAAAAAAAAAAAAAGCCTACTCAAATGCTCCTTAAATAAAATTTTCACAGCACAGCATGTAGATTGAGAGACATAAACAAAATCTTGCCACTTCTCATACTGATTTGAACTGAACTTAATAGAATCATAGAGTAGTTTGGGTTGGAAGTGACCTTTAAAGGTCATCTAGTTCAACCCCTTGCAATAAGCAGGGACATCTTCAAAAAGATCAGGTTGCTTAAAGCCCTGTTCCACCTGACCTGGGATGTTTTCAGGGGTGGGGCATCTGCTGCCCCTATGAGAAACCACAGTTTCTTCACTGTCTTTGTGTGTTGTTCATTGATATTGCTGTACTAGTACAACTGTTTGGGGCATTGTGCTATAAAATATCATTCAAATTACTCGTTTAAAAAAAAATCCAACAGGGCTGTTTCCAGGGATGGGACATCTACAACCCCTCTGTTCTAGTGTTTTACCACCCTCATGGTAAAAAAATTCTTCCTCATATCTAGTCTGAACCTACCATTTTTCAGTCTAAAAGGCCTGTTCCTGTCTAAGTCCCTTCAAGGTATTGGAAGGCCATAAAAATGTCTTCTGGGAGCCCTCTCTTCTCAAAGCTGAACAGCTCCAACTCTCCTAGCTGTTCCTCACAGGAGAGCCTTTCCTCATAAATTTGTGCTTTGAAATTGCAACACTACACAGAGTGCGCAATGTGAATCCAAGACTGTACTGTGATGAATAACTGAAAATTTTGCTATCTCAATGAATTCTGTGCTTTAGTGAAACTAGAGATGTTCTTCTAAATCATCCATGCAGTTCTGAACAATATAAATACAAAAAATAGATCCAGTGTTAACAGTCTTTCCTGTTAGTCTCATGTGGAGTCTGAAAACTGAGGCTCACTCATAGAGGAGTGTGCAAATATTTCCCTCAGGAGTACACTTCAGAATTGAAGAGTGACTCAAAAAATCTTATGCATGAACTCCTGTGCTTAAAAAATCATTAAGAAAGCAGACCGCAGGGCACTGAGGTCATAACTCAAAAAACACAAGACTGCTGCCCCATCTATTACTGCCTTCTGTGCCTTCAGACTTAAATAATATATGGAAAACCCAAGTACAAGTAATATGGTTTATTTCAGAATAAAAAGGACCAGCCGCTCACAGTAAGAACATTTAATCACTTCATTAGATATTAGAAACCTATGAACTATTTATATATAATAGATGTAGGTACATCCATCACCTTATTAATATTTTTCTTTGTTTAAATGATATTTAATCAAAGTAAATATGTTACAGAACAATCTGAGTGCCTGGCTTCCTACTGGAGGTAACAGTTGCATAATTGTTTGGGCCACAACAAAAGCTTTTTTTTTCTAAAGATCATTAGGTTTTATCAATATTTTTTCAAAGGCAGTAATTCATGAAACAAAAATCCTGGGCAAATACAACACTGAACTTCCATTACTTTTGCACCTGTCAAAATGCACATAGCTAGGAAAGGGCTCATTTGAGCATGAAGCGTGAAATGTAACTAGGAGGAGGATGGCAGCTTTGGTCCCCCACATCATTTACTTTCTCTATGGAGGCACGAAAGGGAAGTTGTGGACAGACAGGTGGCCATGGCATAAGTTGTCAACACCCATTGCATTGCTCATGCTTGCATAGCAGAAATTATTAAAGCATTAATGCTAGACAGCCCAGGATTTTGACTAAATTGAAAAATTTAGTTATAACTATTTGTACCAGATTTTTGTTCTACTGTCTTGCATATAACTACCATTAAATGTAGGGATTCTTTCCTGCAATATTTTGCATCAATGCTGTAGTTCTCAGTATGAACTTCTTAATATATATATATTTTTTTTTTTTCTTTAAAAAAATATTTGCCTAGGAAGATTACATGAATGACTGGGAAACATTATTACATTGCTCTATGAATGCAGCATCTATTTTAAAATATATCTTTTTCATTTCATAAGCTCAACTTTATTGTACAGTGAAATTCTGTAAAGTCAAAATTATTCAAATAAAATTTGTTAGATTCATGTGAACCCTGTGTTTCACAGAAAGAAAATTTATCCAATTTGATAGTGGATAATATGATTTATGTTTACAAAATTTGCAGTTAAAGACATGGTTAAATGGCAGCATACTACAATTATTTCACATGATGAAATTTTTTTCCAGAGAAAATCTAATTGGAGGTAAATTAAAATTAATGATTGGGAGCATGTCATATTTTTTCTTAATAATTTCTCCTAGTAAAGAGATTAACTTTGAGAACCTACTCTAAAATATGCAATATTATGTGCAATATCAGATATTAAGAAAAAGGAATCTCAAACTGTACTCCATTTGGTAAAAAGTTAAAACATAATGCATTTCAGCACTGATGTTTCTCTGCTGTGGTTTACTTCGTTTGGGTCAATTTGTTCAAAGGTTTGATGCTCAGGTATTCATGTATACTTGAGAGTCAACTGCATATATTCCATAGTGGAAGCGATTAAAATATTACTTCTTTATTGCTAGCTGCCATATAGCATAGAAAGCATTAAAAATGGAGCATTTTAACCTTCAACAATGGAGACAGCTTGAAAAATTCCTGCCCTCCCCATTCTGCTTTTTGCCATAGAATTACAGAATGGTTTGGGTTGAAAGGGGCCTTTAAAGATCACTTTGTCCAACCCTTCTGTGATGAGAAGGGACACCATCAACTAGACTGGGTTATTCAAAGCTCCATCCAACCTGACCTGGAATATTTTCAGAGATGGAACATCTACCACTTCTCTTGGCAACCTGTTCCGTCATTGCTTCTCTCAACTGCTGTTGTTCACTATATTGCTGTGTATGTTTTACTGATACAACTTTTCAGGGATTATGATATAAAGTGTAATTTAAATGATCCCTGCTTAAAAGCAGCAACAAAAAATCCAATTATTTATTTGGATCAGCCAACTTCTTTGTTTTACAGTGCCCCAAAATAACATAATTTCGTGAAAATGAATAGGGAGGAGGGTAAAGGTCTGAGTATGGCTGAGAATGAGAAGAATAGGAGAAAGGAAAGGAAAGTATTTCCTGGAACATCTCTTTCCTGGGCAAAATGTATACCACGCCTATATGCTCAGTTTCCTTCCTGAACTGACAGGACAGTTGGTGTTGATAGACGACTTTTCCACTCTCTGATACTACCTTATAACTTCCAGATGCCCTTTTCCCCATACACTGGGAAACCCTGATCTTTTAACTTTACAAAAATCCCTGAGCGCCATCAAGTTGTTTCCTAGCAAGACTGCAGTGCCTGCCTGCATTTATGTCAGACACTTAAACGTGACATACATGTCCTTGGCCTCTCATTTCATGCTAGCCCTAGTCCTACTTCACAATAAGCAGTTATTTTGTTTAAAATGGTATTATAAGTGGATACTTTGGAATGTAAATATGTCTCTTTTTGGCCCTCTTTCAGAATTTAAGGATCTGGTCATTCTCCGGAGTTGTTCCAAGCCTACTGTTACAGCCAGTTGTTCCAAGGCTATAGGGTAAGTGCACAGCCTCAGTGCTAACCCAGAATAGAAGCACGAGTAAAAAGGTGTTGCAGTACCTCAGCACTAGTGGGATACCCCTCTTGGCTACTCAGTCCTGCAGAAAGATGCCTCATTCATTTGTATTTAACTGCACACTCTGCCTGTATTTTTCCATCACATTATCTGTGTTTTAGATACTGCTGTATTTTTTGTTCTTTGATGCATCTTCTTGCCAGAAATGGATGAAAGGTCACAAGTGATAAAGAATTTACATCAACATTTCCCAGTCTCTGATTAGGATGAATGAACAAAGGGGACTTTGGAGAGATTGGTCTTGATTCTCTTGTGACATTTCTGCTGTCTTAAATCTCTACCCACATCCTGCCATTCTCATTTCAGTTCCCATGAATGAAATTTCTATCTTCAGGTTTATTTCTGGCTATTGTTCTGCACAAAATAACACTAACAAATTATTTATTTCATTTGATAAAAGCAAAATTAAAGCAGTGTGTTCCCAGTAATATGATGACATTCAATGTTCTTCCAAAAATGATGATTAGTAACCATAAATCAAAGTGGCTCCACCAAACTGAAGATAAAAATAAGGGAAATGGCTGTCAAACCTGTTCTCTGAAAATATATCTCCTAGCTGTAGTTATAAGCGATGTAAAAAAAATGAACATTAGATTTTCTTGTGTAGTCCCAATCTTAAAATTGAATGTTGTTAAGGTGATTGTCCTGCCATGGTTGGCCCCTTTCAAAAAGCAATGCCTTTCATAACAATAATGCACTTGCATAATGGACAGCCTGTCAGAATTAGTCTTTTTTCCTGCAGAGATGAAGCAGGTGATCACTCACTCTTCCTATATTTCTTATTGATATTATTTTTATATTAATTTATTTTCTTTTTAAAGTGCCGTTTTATTCTCTGAGCCAATAATCTGCTCAGCCTACAGATTAGAGAAAACTAAATTTATCTTCAATTAAAAAGGAAAAGCATTAATGCACTTTTTCACATACGTTGAGAAAGTTTTTAGAAGAATGAAGTTTCCTACATAACATATATACCCAAATCTCAGAAACTTGAGAACTAGATGATCCTATTCTTTACCTCAATGATTTTTGGAGAATGTCATATATTTATCATAGGACATTTGCTGGCGAAAGCCTGAGGGAATAGTAGCATTAGTTGTGAATATCCTACTTCTTGACATTTAAATTATACCATTTGGACATTATTCAAAATCTCTTGACATAGCTACTGCAGGTCCCATCCACTGAAATTAGATAGTTGGAAAGTCAATGACAGAAGAAAAAGGCACCTAAAATGTTTGATTATGATGATGTGTAGCTGCTTCAGTTATTACAATGCCATAGCAAGGTTTTGAGACATTTCCATTTTTAACAATCTTAATGGGTTTGGGTCCGGAAGTCCTTATTAAATTACAGACTATTTGATTTGTCAGTCTGACGCTTAGTCTATGTATCTGGGATGGAGGAATAAATGGCAATGGGATCTATCTTGGGAATTAAACTGGATGCTGCTAGTGGTACCAGTACTATTAATGCCAGTTGTATAACACATAAGTATGTTCTCTCTGTAGAGTTTTTATGTGTAATATTGTCACTGGTTAAAAGTTTCTGAAGCAGCAAAACTGCTTAGTTGTCATTTCCCTGTAACAATAAACTGTGATTAAGTACCTAATTAACACTTACACAAAGAATGTGAAAAAAAATCATTTCATAAGAAGAGTTGAAATTTATCTAAGCTAAAGGAAAATATAGAAAGAATTAATTTAGACTTCTGAAATGTCTTCCAAAACCTTACCACCCCTAAAGTTTTATAAGCAGTCATGGAATATTTTTGTCTTGCTTTTCATGTACATGCCTACATTCGTTACCAAGTCACCTTGAGTTTGCCACTTTATAGAAATCTGCGTGCAGAAAAGTAATAGCAGAGTCAAAACCAAGAAATTACTCTTTTTATCCTACTTGTTTCAGTTCAGCATTCTCATTGTAATCTTGCACTGATTTAATAAAAAAAAAAGTGAGATTTCTAAATGTTTCTTAAAATTTGTAAAAATAGAACCCAGAATGTTAAGTAAGTGTAAATAATATTTAAATAAATTTAAGTATTTAAAGGGTTTTAAATAAGCTTATCTAAATCAATAATAAAATATTAAAATTATATCGCTTCAATACCAGAACCCAAATTTATATGCAGTTTTTATAGTACTTGCTCTTGTAAATCTATATTTTCTTCTAACTTTCAAGATTAGAACTGTTAAGCTTAATATTATCTAATGTTTTGCATATAATAAATTTCATTAATAGAAAATACAGAAGGTAATAATTTTTGGGCAGGGGGATTGAACTATTCATTTTTTTTAGCTTTTATGTCATATGTCTTACTATGAATGTATAAAATTGGTTAAAAATCAATTCTTAGAGAGAATTAAAACTATTTTAGGACCTAGAGAAATTACTTCCAAATGCACAAGTAATTCCAGCTGTGATTATTACTCAAGATCTTTAACAACTTGCAAATCCTCTAAAATGTCCTTTAATGAAACAGGCTTTCAAAACAGTTTTCTGAAAAATAACTGTGCACTCTTATTTTGTGTAGGACTGACTGCTGGTAGTGTCTCTACATGTACTTTGATTTTTAGCATTTCTGATTTTTGCCTTTGTTGTGTATTTTCATGCAGCTGTGTTTTTATATTACTATTTTTTATATTCTTTCCTTTTCTTTAAGGAGACTAGCAGAGCTAAACTGTGTACCTTAAAAATACAATAACTAAGATAATAAAAGGCAAAGCAATTTCTTACTACAACTGTGCTTTTAATGTCTAACTAAAGTACAGTGGGACCATTAGGGAAGCTACAATGTGTGTTTGACACCCTATAAAAATAAATCTCTTTATCTTAGAGCTCTATCCAGTAAGGTACATCTGGAGGAAAAAAATCCCATTCGTGTTCTACATTAGGAAAAGACTGTCATCCTAAGAGCACAGAATTGAACTACAAATTATCATGATTATTAGGTTTTTTCTTTCCTGCTTTGAAACCTGTCTACCTACCTTGTGAATTCCTTTTAACAAAAAAAGTAGTATAGCTAACCTACCTACACAGCCACATATTTTTGAAGACCAAATTCTATATATATATATATACACTCGTATCTTTTCTTTAGATCTATTGTTGTGCAGCTGTGTGAACAAACAAAGCAAGCAGCAAAGACAAGTAACAGGTGTTGAGTCACCAGTTGAATTTAGGCGTGGTAATACTGGCCACTGCCACATCAAACTATGGGCACGGAAATGCCCATAAGCAATTCACAAACCATTTTTTGGCATTTGACCTCCTATAATGCAGGAAAGTGAAAAACTGAAGGGATTTACAGAAGCCAATGTGCTGAGAGGAGAGATACCCTGAAGGAACAGCTGGTGAAGATGGAATCTGAGTTACACCTCTATGCTTGGAGAACTTAGCTAATGCTGCACTGGACATAGGTGCTTATTTTAATTTGGCTTTTACAAGCCTTAACTTCTCCTGAATTAGAACCATAAATCTTACAGTGACAACTTTATTTCTACCACTGTACTATATCTACACTACTTCATAACTGTCCTATAGCAAAATGTTTCTTACACTGGTTCCTGGAACAAAATTTCTGCTTCAGCAATGATCTGCTCATATGTTAACTACAAACTTCTCAAAGAAAAGAGACTTGGAAAATGCAAAACTATACCTTAAATTTTCCTTACAAATATCATATAAATTGTGTATGCTGTCATTCCATGCTACGGTTTTTCACTGGATATCTTCAAATAACTTTCATTGTAAACCCAAACCTGATTTTTATTTTCAGAACCTTTATAACTTGTTGCATGGCACCAAGATACCAATACTATAGACAAGGAATATGTGAGCAAGGTCAAATGCAGATTTTTGGCTTTCACATGGCTTTTAGTATAAATTTCAGAATATTTACTATTCATAGGTTAAAAAAAATTAATTTTGTGCATTCCTCTAACTATTACATAGCTAGCTATCTCATTATCACTCCATTTTTTTGTTGGGCCCTATTTAGTTAAATGCCTTGTAATTTTAGGGAATTATGGGGGGGCTTCCCTTAATAATTTATAACCTATGATTTTTATGATTTTACCCTATGATTTAGTTTACTTCTCATACATTTTTGAAGAGTGTGCTGATACCTGGAGATGCATAGGTTTCTTCTGGAAGCTCTGAATTTTTAGTGCAGTCCTAGTACAAGCCACTGGAATTGCCCAGACAGAAGTAAATATTCAAATTTTTACTTAAGAAAAGCAATGGGTTTGGTCATGATATCAGTTGCTTGACTGTCTGTAAAAAATGACTTCAAACAGGCCTCCAGGCTGTGTGTGTGGGAAAACCTGCTTCCAGAACTAACAGCACTGAGGGCAAGGGTATGGAGCCTGTCCTAGGATTTCAGCAGATTCCAGCAGATATTGCTGAAAGATTTGTATGTTCCTGCTGGCTTATTCCTCAGATCAGAATCAAGCCTCTTTCCACTAAATGTGACAGTGCCTGTGCTTAGTTGGTGAGCTATGCCAACGGCACATTTAAATCTGTTCTTTCATATCTCCATTAATTTCTTCAATTAGCAATGGACAATTTGTCTCCTGGTGACCTTTCTTCTGAAGGCCATTTTCACTTCAGCGCTTTGTTGTTTTTCTTAATTTTTTTTTTTTAACTTTTGGCTATGAGCTTTGGCACTTCTTATACCCCAAGATATTACAGATGCCCAAAATTACATGGATAGTAGGGAGTAAAGGTGGACTGGCATCAGGCATTTCATTTCTCTGCTCCTCCATTAGCAAGAAAGAATAAAATAGAGATGAAAACTTATATTCCTGTTCTTTCATACATACATCCTCTTTGCATAACACCACTTCTACTACAGTAACACTTTGAATAATTCATAATTTTGAATTATGGGAATATATTTTGAGCAAAATAAAAGAAACCAGTAATAAAAACCAAAATTGATGACCTTTTAAAAAGAATGCTTTAAATGGCTTCTCCAAGAAGGGCTAAGCATTTATTTTCATTTACAAATAGCAAGCACTTTGAGTTCTAATTATTCACCATTATTATAAAGCCTTTCTAAAATAAGACATAATAGTATAAAATAGCAGTTTAAAGAGCTGCTTGATACATTGAAATGAAAAGTGAGAGTATGAAAAATACATTTCATTACTTCCAGCTGCCTCAGTGTCTTGGGGCACTATATTTACAGGGAGAAATATTAAAAATAAAGTAACCTGCAGAGCAATTTTATGGCGGACTTTTCCCCCAGTGAATATAGTCATTTGACAACAACTTTTTCCATGTATTTGCATGCTGTACTGCCCTACATTTGAAAACCATTTAGTGAGGGAAATGAAGAATTACAAGTAAGGGCTGAGTCCCAGCAGACCTTAGAGAATCAGAGTGCAAAAGAGGAAGCAATTATTTACCTGCAATAAGTGGGGAATGCAATCTGCAATTGAAAGATTGGATTCCTGCATTCATGGGCAACCAGTATGACATCTCTGATATGACATTGCCACAATTACAGCTCTTATTTGAACCACAATGAAATTGCAGGCTGTGTAGCTTAAAATGTACAAAAACCTTCTGGTACCCCTGGGCATCTGGGAATAGACCAAAACAAAAATTGCTGTTTCTGCATTGTTGGGGTACTGCAGTTGTTTTCTCAGCTGCATGGCATTACTTATGGCCTTGAAAGCCAACGATTCAACTTCCACATAGAATTGCTGTTCTTTCCCCACAAAACAAAACTGCAACTCTTGCTGCCTTTTTCATAGTGGCCATCATAGCAGCTCTTAGGAGGTGAGAGATCTCCTTGCCATATTTCCTGGAATTACAATATCACTGATTTACAGCCTTTTTCCAAGAACATTTTGTGACAACACCAGCAACCAGTGAGTTCCACAGATGGAAGATCTTTTTATACTGCTGCAGTGTTGTGGTTCTTCTAGCTCTTCTGCTCTGCCAACTAACCCAGTTCCTAGGGACCAGGTCTTTGTGAGCAGCAAAAACAGACCATATGGAAGTCAGCTCAACTGTTATTTTGAATTGTATAAATTCAATGATGAGCTATTTTTGTACATTGTAAAGAGACTCTTTAACCAAATCCCTAGCAAAGAAATATATACATTTTTTTCTGATATTACCATTTTCTCCTACTGTATTCTTGGCTCCCTGGCAGGTTCTTTTCAGATAGACATGAAACAGGGTTGGGTCTACAAGTTGTTCTAGGTTTATTTGGTACAGTTCTGCTTCTGCTTAAAGACACTAAGAAGCAAATGCTCTTTCACTAACTATTCATAAAACATATATCTCCATCTGAGCCAAAATTGTCCTGCTGGAGGAAATGGCATGCTTATAGAATTAAAGCAATTTCTGAGATATCTCCTCCTCTCTCTCAAAATCAATGGCAGAAAAAAAGCCAAAACAAAATGGAAACACTGGAAGGAAAGTAATTGATAAAAATTGTGTTTCTGGCAACATGAATAAGGATGAAAAATTATTTTTGCTGCTAGAAGAGGTCACTTTGGGCTTACAGTTTGGAACTTTTTGAAAGAAAAAAAGCTCAAAAACTTAGAAGAAAGCTTGAGAGTATGGTCAGGGTTCTGGGTACACCTGGAACCATAAAAATACAGCACAACAAAAACATTAAACAGAATAGATGCAAGAGCAACAGCATTTATTTGAAAATTATCTAGTAGAAATCAACAACGTGGCAATCAGAGAAATATGAATAATGCCTTTTCAAGCCTAATTGATTACTAAAAGCTAAAACTTGGCACCAGATTTGAGCACAGGAGGCGCAAAACAAGAATTCTAACATTTTATTGCATAATTTTCTGCCCCATAAATTCTGCAACATTTTGTATCTGAACCATAAAAATAGTGTGGCTAATGTGTTTTAGCATCTTTGATAAAGAGAAACAAAGCATAGGTATTAACAACGTCCTATTTTTTTTTTCACTGCTGGTACTGACTAACAATGTCATAATAGAAATAAATTCAATTTTATTATGAGGAATCATGTTTTGCTTGGGACAATGCTGTTTCTAGGCAAATAGTTCCAGTTATTTATTAATGATTTCCAGTTCTTTATGTATATATTAATGTCACTGAAGTTACCATTTAACAATCTCTTAGAAATTTCATTTTAAAAATGATATCAGAAATGGGTAAAGCAACTGATATAAGATAAAAAGTAAGCCTGTGGCCCAGTAGTTAATTTTCCTGTTTGTAGACTTTTAAGGGCAATCTTAGGAAGATTCTGTGAGTCTTTGATTCTACTCAGTTTTTAAAGAAAACAAGGCTACAGTAATTTCCCCATCATTTTTATTTCAGTTTAACTTAAACAAGTGAAGTTTTCTTAGTTATTATTTAGGAGTCAAACACATCTCTGAAAAACCCTTCTCATCTCCATGGACAAATATTATTTGGCAATTATTTTGTGCCAAATTCTTTCTGTAACTATTTTTTCGTGCTTGGCTATTTTTGTGAAAGGTGGTAAAAATTCTAGTGTGAGACTGAGAAGCATTTCACTTTAAGCACTATCTAAACTGTCTACATTTTGTTAATTTTCATTTTATTTTTGCCTAGAGAATTGCTGTGTCACTCCCCCGAAAGGCTATGAAGCTTATGTCTTAGAAACATGCATAAAGACCTTTCAGAAATGATAGATCTCCTACAGAAGTAATAGTGAAATGATGATGCATGTATTCTGGGTCACCTTACAGATTGAGCTGTACTCCCAAGAACCTTATCCCATCTTATATTAAAAAAAAAATTATGTCTTTTTAGTTTATAGACAATTGTCCAGAAAGAAATGTGTAACAGATTTTTATGCAGCAGAAACTGAGCAAAACATCTGTTATTTTATTACCTACCCTTATGCATTATTCGTAACAGTTTAGTTTCCTTTCTACTTTGTAACAGGTGCCTCAGCTGTGTGATCACCCTTAGTATGTGAATGACTTCCTTCTGCCTTTTCCATTATTTCTCTCTACAATCTGCTTGAGAGAAACAGTGCAGATAAGCACAGTGTAAATTTTGCAGGCTCCTTCTGTCTGAGATACCCTTCCAACAATAAGTTCAGTATCATCACTTCTGCACAGCCCACTTCTACAGGCCCACAAGCAAAAATGAAGCACCTACTTGCACTCTCAGGCCACAAAATCCCATGGGTAGGACATGTGGGACACTGTCTTGTCATCATCTGGTGAACTCTGACCTGAGAAAACCCCACTACCTCCACTCAGAGAAAACACAGTGTCCAAGAGCTGGAAAGGTCCTGCAGAAGTCCTAGACCAAAAATTATGGGATCTAGCTGGCTCCAGGCTGCTCTCAGTGACAAGTGTGAGCATGGGCCAGCTGGCCCAAGGATTATCATTATCTCTCAAATGCATTAGCAAAACACAACCACAGAATATTGCAAATCACACTGAAAATTAATGACAGTAATCCAGGACAGTGTTTATCAGTTTGTGGTCTCTTTGACAATCATAGATTGTAGACATCTATCTGGCTGCTTATACTATATGATCATCCCTCTATTCTTACTTTATTAAATCAGATCAATTATCAAATATTTTTTTAAAAGCTACATGACAAGACAAGTATGTTGAATGAAAACTATGAACTCATGATAGAGAGAAATTATGTGACTGAAATGGGAACAATGTCCATTTGCAGTTTGAAATTGAATTGAAAAAACTGTATCCAGAATATATATCTATATTATTTATAAAAGAGATTAATATTTATTAGATAACAACATGTACTAGAAGAAAACATTTGGGAAGTTTACAAAACACAGAGAAAATTCCTAGCAGTTTGATTACACCGTTTTCTTGAATGCAGAAAGAAAAGAGGCAAAAATATATACTTGTCATACCTTTTCTAGAAACTGAACCAAATATAATACCATATTGAAAATCTGGACTGCTTACTCCTTCTAAGCAGATTGCAAGCTCCTGTCGTGAAAGACAAACATGATGCACTTGAATATTCAGGTAACAGGTGGCATGGCAAAACTTCAGGAAGACAAATATCCAGGAGCATCTAGCAAAAAAATGGAGAACAGAGTGTGTAATTTTAATGGGTCATACAGCCAGTGTATTCAATATGAAGACTGGGTCGATAACAAAACAACTGTGTCCTATCAAAATTAAATGCTTTAATTCTCCTCTACCTCACACAACTTTTACATTTCCATGATTCCTTTTATTTCTGTGTAATTTTTCTATTTATTTTCAGGTAAAAAAGGGAAATCAGAACTTTTTTGTCTGATTATAGTTATAGCTGTCTGATTGGGCTAAAATGGTTATTTGACTTTTATTCTTAGAGAATTTCAATGGGGGAGAGCTTCCTGGAAATTACTTACTAGACAAGTCTCAGACATGATATTTGTCTACCCAAACCAGCTCAGCATGTCACAATGTCACCCATCTTCTCAAATACAAAATGCACAGCTAGTAATGAAAACTACTGCAGCATGGTTTGATCTTGGTCCTATTAAAGGCGCTGTTTTTCTACCGATTCCACAGAAATTGCTCCAAAACGGTGTGACAAGAAAATAGCACTACTGCATTGTACCGGGTTATGGTGGCTGGCAGCCCGAGTCATGCTGTGATGTAGTGGCACTTAGTCTTTCATACACTGTAAGCAGAGCTAATCCTAAAAGCCACATGAGATGTGACTGTGAGGACTGAACAGCCTGTGCACTTGGCGTTGCTTCTAACCTATTTTTTCACACTCTATTTCTCACTGAGAAAACAAACAAGCAAACAAACAAGAACTTTCAGTCCATAACATAATAAAAAGCTTGTACAAGCTCAAGCAGCAAGATAAGGTGATTATTTCGCCCTTCAGTTCAAGTGTCTGCTTGTTTTCAGCTGCTGTCAAACACTTTGTCACACCAGATGTCTGTCATATCTGTTACATGGCAAAATATTTCAGTACATAGAAAACAAGATGCATGATTTTCTCATACTTATCTTTGAAATATCCAAAGAAACTTTTATCGTAGTTGTGTTTGTTTACAGCCACTGCAGTTGACGTTTAAGTTCCCTTTGAAATCCTCCTTATCATCTTTTTTCTCATGCTCATGTATGTACATGTTAAAGTTATCTTTAATGGTAACAAAACCTTAGGCCATGATTTTTTTTTCATGCTCACTTTCTTTCCTTTTTGCTAAATAAGCTTACTCCAGTGTCCTTTATTCCACTTTACTCCAATGTCCTTAATATTATACACTCATGATAAGAAGAAGACATGTTCCTCTTATTCACTTTTTGTGTATTTCTTTACTTCTCAGGATACCTACCTCAAGGAACTTGATTAAATTAAAATAGTGAGTGTTCCTGTTACCTCAACAGCAACAGCATTTGCTCTGCAAAGGACTCCTTTACTCCAGAAATAATTTTCTTCCAGATTATCCTTTCCTTCTCTATTTTTTTCTCCGTTTCCTTATGGCTACATGAAGCATAACATAATGGCTCATGGCTTCTGCTGTCCATTATTCAGAAGCTAGTTTTGGACCAAGCTACTCCTACTTTTAACTCAGAGTTTTATAGCGGCAGTGTAAATATACTGCTGAAAATCATTAAAATTTTATTTAGGCAAGCATGCAGTATTTTGACCGTACTGATTGTCTTTTCTGTCAGCTATAGAATTTTGTACAATCCTGTTTTAATAAAATATATAGTTTATATTGGACTTAAAAGTACTTCAAGATATGCAAGCATGTTTTTCAAGCTACAGACTCAATACAACTTTCTATTAACCCATGCAAAGTCATGGCATCAAGCTGAGACAATTCCATGCTAGGTTCCAGTGTACGTGGCTGAGTGAGCAGTGTCCCACCCTTAGCTAGTTTGCAGCGGATGAAGGGAAAAAGTGTTTTATACCTTCTGTTCTATCAGTGGAATTTAATGGAAAATGTATGCCTCAGCCAGGGGCCAAGCAAGCGGCCAAACACGATATTGGCCACAGCCAAGATGAGCCCTTCATTTGGCTGCAGGAGAAAAGTTCTGCAGCATTTTGGAACAGCTATACCACAGCTTTTGGTGGATTGCTCAACACAGTAGCAAAGGCCCTTTTGTGTTAGAAAACTGAGACAAACCAAACAAATGCAAAAGCAATTAATACCTGTTGCCATTCTTTATGAACTGTCACTTTGACAGTGTAGGGAGCCATCACTTGAAATACTTTTTACAGACTTGGTTGGTTGCTTGGTTGGTTGGGGTATTTTTTCCTTCTGGTGGAGTTTAAAGGACATCTGATAAACATATCCATGAAGGTAGATGTTTTGGTTTTTTGAGCATTTTTTTGGGCATTCAAGAGAGAAAATAAGCTGCTATTCAGTGGTAATTTATTTAATCTTAGGTACGATTAGCACTGAACTCCCATTCAATGGGGCAGATATTGACAAGATATTGCTACTGGATATTAACAAACATGATTCATTATTTTCTTGGTCTGTTTTAACTTAACTGCACATGTTTCATATCAGAAAGGAATCATCTGTTTGTTTTAATTTAATTTAACTTGATCAATTATTTAATATGAAAATAAAGTGAAAATCCTGAAATACAATCTTAAAAGAGTTCACCTGAAGCTTTTTTAGTAAAACATACATACTTCTTGTAAAATGTGAAGACTGCAGAGAGGTTTTCTTTGAGGTAAGATTAATACAGTGCAGAGAGTCAGAACAAACACTTAATTCCACCTAAACAGTAGAGACCCTTGGCCAGCTCTTCAACTTCAGAGGTAAATCTCATCCTAGGTGCAGACTCCAGTTACTTCACTAGGTTGGGTATTGATCCAGTTTCCAGAGCCCCAGAGGCATGTTTAAACACTAGTGAATTCACAAAAGAACAGTCATTAGGAAAACTAATGCTGCATTGTTTCTCTCGAGCCAAAGCACAAGCCAAATAATTTCTTTAAATCTAGTGCTACAGATTTTCCCTGGCATATTCCTACAGTGTGAGCATTGTGGGGTTTTTCAGTGTATTAATTTGAAAACAATGGAAGGAATTATTAAAAAATAATTAAATAAACTTTTGCATTTCAGTCATCAATTATTAAAATTAATAAGTTATCCATTATACGGATAGTTGTTAATTGATCTGCAGTTAAAATAAACCAACTCAGAATGATTTGACTTTCTCTTAGATTCAGACTGTACATTGCTCCAGAAGATAGGGCTTATTCCAAGCATGGCACACAAACTGAGCACAAGCAGGACTTTTGCTGTAAGCTAAGCTCAGGCTTTCAGAGAGAATTGCTTTCATGGGGATTTCCTCTGTTGACCTTATATGGGTCTGTAGGCTCTTTTTGTTTGGATGAAGTGTGTCTGAATTCCTCAATTTGAAATACGCATAGAAAAGTTATAGCAGAATGTCTTTAAACTTTGACAGAAGGTACAAACATGTCAAACAAATGCTAAATTACATAAACATAAGATGATGACTAGGTCATGACAGTGACCTGAATACACTGTGTACTCTGGAAGAGAAATAAAGTTTGACTATAATCTAATGTAATCTATTTACTATAATATAAATATACAATAAATATAATCACTCTATATTTTAATGATCAACTAGTTGAAGTAATACTAATTGCATGCCAAAAAGTGTTGTTATAGTGAAAGCAATCCATTAAAATGTAACGGGCTTTATTTTTTATCAGCAGACAAATATGAAACATTAAAAATGGACCTATTTTAATTTGAAGTAGAGAAGACTCCTTATTTCCCCTCATTTAAAATCAGTCTGGTTTGTTACTAAGGTAAGAAACGAGTCTGAACTAACTTAAGTAAATTTTCACTACAGAAAATGAAAAGCGACATATAAAAATTACTCATGTGACGTGGCTCGCCTTTTCCACCCACGCTCGGTTCGCCCAGCCAGCTCTCCAGGCGAGACCGGCGCCGAGAGTGGGCCGCCTCCCGGATGGCAGAGAACCAGGAGTACCGTAAGGGCTGAGAGCCCTCTTGGCTGACAGCACGTCCGGGGAAGAATAAAGGATCCTTTTGTGTGTCCAGGATAGGTTTATTATTGGAGGGACGGGGGGAACAGGACACAACTGAAAATGAGGGGAGGCTACCACAAAAGGCACAGAGAAAGGACTTGCAGCAACTTAAATACGGGCCCTCCCCCAGGGGAGGGTACATTACAGCAACCAATCGCAACAACTTAGGGGCGGAACACAAGGCGGGACTGAATACATAATTAACCAATGGGGAAAACATAGGCGGGGAATACACAGAGACATCCAATGAGTAACCGAGGAGGGGATAACTGACACAGAACACACTGGAAGTTTGGGAGGGGCCAGCGGGGATTGACAATTGTAGGGGAGTGGATAAGGGTGATGGATGGGGAACATTCTAGAGGAATGGGAGGGGATTGGGGCTGACTGATAGGGAAAGGGCGGGGATTAGGGCAACCACTACTATAATCAATAGGGGGTTTTAACATAGGAACAAGCCACTTAACAAAGGGAAAACAGAAGCAAAATAACACGATGCAACACTTATGTGAACTGTAGTTCTTATGTTGTACTTGCAAAATGGCTCATCATAATTTTCAAAAGTAAAAATTGAATTTTTACACAATGTCTTTGTTTCTACAGAAAAAAAAAAAAGGAAGAAAAATATTTTTCTGGGATATCTAACAAATAGCTACCAGTTACCATAAATCTGAAGAGAATTATACACAACATCAGAGCATAACAGTGTTACCTATCTTCCTTATAAAGCACAGGAAAGTCTGGGTCTAGTGTGCAGCTGATGCACCATTTGATCAACATAGTTAATACCTTGGCCCTAATGTACCTTTTAAAAATCCCCACTGCATTATCTTCTGAATATACCACAGCCTAAACATAGTTTCTGACTGTCCTCGGTGGCTTGGTAAATTATGGACAGTGGTGCTGATGAAAGTTTTTAATCTTTGATCTTACCTATCTGCTGCGACCCCTCAACAAATGACAGTCTTGGATAGTATGGTGCGCCAAAAATAGGGGAAATTAGAAGATCAGAAATAACACCTTTATTTGCTGATACTTATTTACATAAGATGAAAATTCTCCTTTCTAAAAAAACCCAACTTTTGGTAATTAAATTTCAAAACTCTCTAAGGTATGACATTAACATTTCCTGATGTGTAGAGCTAATTTTTTTTTTATTCCTATCAATATGTGTAGTAAGAGAAACGTATGAAATGCTCTATAAAATATTTCCTTTCAATTTTTAAAAACTTCTGATCTCATATTACAGCATTTTTTAATATCTGAATCTTTCTTACGGATTTTTGTTATTTTCACCATCTTCATTTAAACAGTACAGGGAGGAGTGGTTTTGTTCAAATACGATATAAATTATTTTGAACTACTTAATTATTTTATTTTCTAGGAATAACTTAGAGTTAATTAAGTGTCAGTATAATTTGAAATTAAGTCAGCTGAAGTATGTGGCACTAGTACTATATTATGCAGCTTCATTCCTTAAGTATAGCATGAAAAACATACTTAGCATTATTATGTTTAGTGATATCACATTCATGAAGTCTTTGATGGTCACTGTATATTAGAAAAGGACAATATTTTAAGAAATGTTACATTTGTCAAGGTAAAGTTTCAACTTCTTTTTAGAAACAAAGAAATGAGAGAGAAAACTTGAAAAATTGATAAAATTATGTTTCCATGAAAATAATCACCTTTTAAAAACAAAAGCTGTACATATTTATTAGTATAAAATAAATAACACATTATATATATAGCTTTTTCACAGCAGTAAGGACAAATTTTAATTTTATTTTCATTTGTTTTCAACTTTGAATACAGTATACTATACAGTAAAAATGAATAGAATATTTTCAGTAACACTACATTTTAGAACCATCTGTAAGTTTACAAGAAGACTTACTAGAGTTATAGGAAAAAATTCTCTGGCTCCACAAACCAGTATTTTATAGAACAGAAACAGATTTAATTTCTGTTGGTCTATGAAAAAAGCTACCCTATAGTACTGTGCTGAGCAGTGTATGAATAATTGCATAGTCATTAAAAGAAGGACAAATTAATCTTGGAGTCAAGCAAGGTGCTCAGTACTCACTGCTCAAATTTCACATTATTGCATACTTAGACTTTTTAGGTGCGTGTCAGTCACAGTCCGGTTTCTCAAACTAAATCACATTCCCATGATTCCCGTGTGCCTTGAAGTGAGGTCCCTGAGGAAGGGATTTATAGCAGGATAGAAGCAATTAGGAAATTAAAGGCATAGTGATTTACCCTAAAGCCTTAAGCAGGGATGTGAGGGAGGCATTTCTTCTCATAGCTAACATCCCATATCTGAAAGCTGGAGAGCTAAGCTATTTTAAAAAGCCAAAAAACAACCTCAGGCACTTCCAGTCCTTCCTTACAAAACACAGCAAGGACATTTCATCACATTAACAGCTGAGCCTGGGATGTAAATGTCACTGAGATGTATAAAACTTGTACAGAATTCTTGCTCCAGCTTAAATTCCTTTCTCACAGATGTGTCCCCACACGTCAACTCAAAGGTGTGGTTTTGGTGTTTTAATGCAGAAGATTTACCATCAATGACAATTCAAACACAAAATTTTGCAGATCCTGCAATGATTTAATCAGGACATCATCATTAAGTTAGGCAGCTCAGTCAAGAAGGGGGACTTTCCTCAGATGGAAAGATGGTAATCATGAATCATGATAGACCGATAAGTATTGCATAATTCCCTCAACAGCTCAATCACCAAATGTTATTCTCTTTCTCAATAGGCCATTAAATTTCTCACTAATTAGAATTTTTAATGAAGGAGTCCAAGAGGATATTTGGCCAGAGCTGAATATTTAATGAAAAAATCAACATAGAATCAGATAATTTATCTTAATGCCTACCTTTGCACTGACAATTTAGTTTTGAAATGCAAATACAAATTTCTACTAGCAATGGACTTTATTGTGCAGCTTTGGCATTTCTTTCTTATATATAGTAGCTGTAAATTTCTCACACTGAACACAAAAGAACTGTGCATTGCAAAGAGATACTAAAACAAAGAAACCATTGAAGACAAGGTAAAAAGGAATTAAATTAGAAGAAAAAAGGCAAGCACTGAAAGCGTTTATTTGTAGTTTCTCAAGTCCCTATGACATCTTTCTATTCTAATCATACCATTCACATGGTGTTTGAGTTACTTGATTGATTTTAGTGACTACCTTTGTCAAAGTTTTGGTGAAAGACAGTTCTTTCCAGGGAACTTCTTTATGCATGCTGAAATTTTGTGATTGAGAAATGGGATTTTTTACAGGTAATGGTAAGATTTTTATGGCTCTTTTGGCCTCATTTTAAGGTGTAGGTAAAACATCTCCACAATCCTTTATCTGCCTACCCTAAATTACAGTCACAGTGATTTGAGAGACGGTGTCTCTGCACCTCACTGAATGTGCATGAAGACTAGGTGGTAGCAGTATTATTTCTAACAGTAAAATTTCAAAATCAAGACAGATTGGAAAAGCCAAATGTAGTCTATCCAACTCATTTAGGAAAAACTGTGAAGTTGCCATACCATGGTTTCAAAACACAAATTTTAAGTATGGTTAGGCAGAGCAACTCTCTTTACAGTTTCCCTGTTACCCAGCCTAGACTAAGACTGGCTGGGTTATCCCTGCCTGTGCCATGCGTACATCATCACATCAAATTGTAAAGCCCTCTGTTTCCCTAAACAAGCATGACTTAGACTATAAACTAATGCATACATGCATACAAGTTATGGGTTCAATCTTGATATTAGATGCCTAATCAGGAAGCCCCGACATTACACTTCAGGAAGGTTTCAGAAACCACTGAAAGAATTAGTACATTTCCATTCTGAGGTCTTCAATTTCAAAAGGACATTGGTAAATTTAACATGATTCAGAAGGGTATTCTGGGGTCTGCTGAGTGATATGTCCCATAAATACTAATTGAGTTTCATTTATTTAATTTACCATAAAATACTTATGTGATAATTGGGGCACAGTGAACCAGTGCATACAAGGGAAGATAGCTGGTAGAAGTTTATTGTATTTAAATAAAGACATAGACAGTATAAAGGGATAAAACAGAAGGAAGCTACAGCTGGCCAATTTACTTTAGAAATAAAATGCAGACAGTCACAGCAAGGTTAGGTGTCAATGGAACAACATACTATCCATCAGTATTAGGTGTTCGGTCAAGTCTAATTTCTACTAGAAGATATATATCCTTTACACTAATGCCATGGGCTTGGTGTTCTCAGCATGTAAAGGTTGCAAGGCTGAACAGAGCCACATCCTGCCTAGGGAAAGGGATGGGCAGAAGCTTGACAAAATATCCAGCCCTGCAGGCAGACCTAGTGGGGAGACAGTGGCCTATTTCCCCATGACACATTTTTAAAAGTTGTAACAATGAAGATCTGGAGGAAAAAAAGCAGCTTCCCAGGCACCTTTCTTGAGCTGTAGAGCCATACATTGCCTTTTACTAAGGAAAAAGTGTAGATTTTAAACGACTAATTGTATATGTTTAATACAAATGTGTGAGGAAGACAGTGTATGATAAGTATCTTATTAGGTGGGTCATACCAACTGGTAGTTTATGGACAAGTTATTGACAACACATCCCATTTAAAGGCTGCTGCCTTCTCCAGGCATAATTTCAGTTTTTTTGAAGTTACCAGTGTATTGTAAGCATAGTTTTAGAGCCCTGTTCTCCTTTGCCTTTGGTAACCTGTATCAGACCATTGCTAATCCTGATATGTTGGGAAGCAGTACAAAGGAGAGAGAGGGAGAGAGAAAGAAAGGGTGAGGAAAAGAAACTTTCATCTCCCTCCGTCTTTCACTCTTCTTTCCAGAAGAATAGAGTTAAATATCATTTGCGAAAGCAGATGTCCTATTTAATGAGACAAGTGAATGAGGCATTGGTAAATCTGCAAACACTGAAAACTGGTTGCTTTTGAATGGCAAAAGAGCCTCACCATTCACTTTATCAATGGATGTATGAGCATTTTATATTAATTCCAAACTAAATATAGACTTAATTCTTTCATTCCATCAAAATTGCAGATACCTGTTGGGAATTAGTAATACATGAACATAGTATACTTCATTTTAGAAAGTGCAAATGTTCTATTTAAAGGTGTCATCAGTACACTTCTTTCAAAAATCATAAAACTGAAAAATAAATATATTGCATTTTGATTTTGGTGCTTCTAGTTCCTACAGCAGTTCCTGAGTAGTACTGCTTTTGCAGTCCTTACAGATGTGAAGATAGCAGTTTTGTTTTTACAAGATTATTAACCACTTAATGAAGTGGAGGTTTAAAAAGAATATCCAATATTGTGGAACACAACATTCTGACTGCGAAGAAAGTGTGAAATAATTTGTGATACCTGTATGCAGTAGACTGACTACTGCTGTGGGAATAGCCTCAGCTGTGCAGCCTGTTACATACAGCACACTTAAGATCTGTTTGGCATGAGCCTGGGCAGTGTTGTGAAAATGAGCTGTAGAAATGCAGTTCATAAACCATAGAGAAATTAGACCCTATGACAGCTGAGCTATTCAAAAGATTAATTTTGGTGGTTTTTTTAAAGAGACCCACAACTACCTTGCTTGGCTTCAACACACACTGAACTTGAGATTCCTTCAACACACTCTGCACTTGAGAGTCCTGTGTACTAATGAGAATCTCTAATCAGGAAGTGTATTTTCAATTAGGTACTTGTTCCATCTGTACTAGGTACTTAAAATCACTATAGAAACCAATAACTTCATAAAAGAAATACATGTATCTCTGGCACAACCCCTGTAGGTATTATGAAGTTTATAATCCTAAGGGACTAATACCCTTAAAACTTGTGAGCCATCCTCCCAGGTGAGGTAGAGTACCTACACTGCAGGAGTAGCAGGATTATATTTGGGTATAGGAAATAAGCACAACATCTAAATTATACCTGTGTCTGGTGGACATGCCTATGAGAATATCAGACAGGAGTCCTAAACTGGTTTTGATACATACCTTAAGTCCCACAAAGATTCTTGAGTCTTTTCGTATATCACCATTTACTGCAGCCACACACAAAATTGAGTAGATCCACTGAGACTCTGGGATTCCTAATCCTGTTAAATGCAGAGGGAAACTTCATGTCAGAAACTTCATCTCCGTCTAACCTCTTGTGTAGGAAGTGATCTTCTCCTTTTCAAAAGCATGCAAAATGAGCAAAACAATGAAAACTTTGTCCGCTACTCTTGATGAATTATAGGAAGAATTTTTTGGATTTCATTGCCTGTAGTGCAGCTGGTGAGGGGAGCTGGCCCTCAGGCTCAATTCATTTATTACTGCCCCTTACTGTAGCTAGTATCTTGTTTATCTGATACTAAATATTTCTCATACACAATTGTGTACATAGTGACATGGTAGATATCCCATGAGGGCTGACCTGTCTGTTGAAGGAAAACTGACCTGATTCAAAACAAGCCTTGTCTGAATATCATTTATGGAGGTGCTAGCTATAATGGCTGTGTTCTCATCACTTTCAGGAGGTCAGATTTAAGATTGTAGTGAGTGATTATTACTCACCAGCAAGTGAGCAATAATTACTCTCCCTGGGACTGAGATAGCAAAACAATCCTCATCCAGGTGCTTAGCTCCTGTTAGGAAAGCGTGGCAGACACTAGCATAACTCTCTGTACATGTCACTGAAGCATGCATGACATTTACACTGTCAGTAGCTAAAAGGAGAGAAGTTAGTCCCTGAAGTTCCATTTCTACTGATTATCCAGAAGCCACACAGAGATTTCTTAAGAGCTGGGTCAGTTCTCCAGAGGGGGTCATTCTATGGAGCTCTCCAATGCTTTATTTTTATTATTCTGAAAAAGTCCTGTCAATTATGGGCAGCAAAACACTCATTCAATTAACAATCTGTGTCATCTGAAAGCATTCAAAGATAACTTCAGCCTTTCTGTGTCACGGCCTTTTTTTCACCTAAACTGCACCTAAATTGCAACCTTATTTTAGACTCATAGTTTATTTGCAGCATGAAATGAGATACCCATTAGCAGTCACATTTGATTTTTAAATTCCATTTTTAAGGCAATGTAGGATGTGATTCATGAATAAGGGCTAAATTAAGAGCCAGGGACTCTAATTCTGTCTTTCACTATGGAGTTTTCTGTGACTCCTGACTCAATGACAGTCAGTTTCCAGCTGTCCTATTTACAAACAATCTCGCTATTGACAAAACAGTCTGTCACTAGCTATTTGATGCATTGTGATGGTGATCTACATGGTATTAGAAACACTACTGCTGTGTGCCCCTCTGGGAAAGTGACTGTTGTGGACTATAGTTCAGTCCTTATTATACAGAGTGGCTTCTCCCGTTAATATAGTGCTGTTGCCTGAATAAAAAATATCATCCAGTCCTTACAAATAAGTGGACCTCCTGTGGTTATATTATGAAAAGTAAGAATTTCCCCATTAGGAAATCTTGTTATTAGCTTTACTGTAAATTTTTCCATAATATTTCAGTATATAGCTTAGTGTTTGCTCACTTGTACAACAGGAGAGCACATTTTCACTGAACAGAAGACTGACTCTCTTCTTCAACTGCAATACTGAACAAAGCCAGAGTCGTTATTGAAAAATTTTTTTTCCAGTCTGTGAAATTTTCAGACATATATTTTATATGGCAGCTCTGTTAGCACACCTGAGAATAATGTCTTCTTTCTGTGCTATGATATTACATTATCGAATGATGGTAATTATTTATCTGCCACCATAATTTTCTCCCTTGATACTACTGGCTTGTTTTTCAGAGGGTGAGTAACTCAATCCAAGCATTTAATTTGGCAAATCTTCCTGAATTTCATATTGTATCAAGGTGCAGGCCAAGGTTTTCACAACAAACTTCCTAATTGCTTAAATAGTTGTAGGCTCTAATTTAAGCAGTGCAGTTTATCAGTATTCTGAATAGAATCTGAACATCTATGTACTCCTGGAGCATTGCCCTTGAGGTATCACACTGTTTTGTCAGGGTACTCTTGATAAGTACAGTGTAGTGATTTTATGCTTGTGCTCTTCTGCTGTCATGGGGGGAAATATGACAGCATTGTTGGAAGACAGGATAGTTCACACTGCTGTGCCTCATTATTCTAATCCCATATCCCCAGAGATTGTTCTGTGAAAGGGAAATGTCCAATTTCAATTATTCTCTCTTTCTGATCAAATTATTGTCCTAATTTTTTTCTGCTCTGAGCTGTTTTGCTAAGAGTAATTTCCAGCAATTTACGTCTTTAAAAATAATAGCTACCTATTAAGGCAAAATACAATCCACACCAATCTGAGAAAAGTCTCTACATAATTCTCATGTTTTTCTGCTGGCATACCAGAGGCATGCTGTCACCTAGTGAAATTGAGTGTATTTCACTGGCAGGAGTCTTAATATGTGCAGAGCTGGAGGTGATGAACAGTCACCTTGTCCAAGCCCATTTAGGCTATGCAATATTGACAGCTGCTATGGAGTTTGTCCTGCTGCACTCCTAGGGAGTTATTTTTGACTGCTGTGAATATTGAGTATGAATTGGAATGTCATAAGATACATCAAAGCCTAAATTTATCCTGCATTTTTCTGAAAATCTCAGACTACATGTTGGCATAGGTCTTACCCTCTGTCAGTGAGAAAATTTAAGGATTCCATTACTGTAGAAATAAATTAGACTAATACAACTACAAATGTCTTTGTTACTCTAATGTTACGCATTGGTCAGAGGTTAATAATGCTGTTTCTCTCTTCTAAATTGCTTTACTTGAACAAAAGCCCTGTCACATCATAGTCTGATAATGGAGAAAATTGTAAGACTATTAGCAAATATTATAAAATAGACCTTGATGCAGAAGAAAATAACCAGTAGCTTGTATTAAAAAGTGGAGCTTTAGGGTATGTTGTGAAATCCAGTAAATTCTATACTTATCTACAACTTAAAAGAAAAATGTTTAAAAAGTAATTTCTAATTACAACAACAACTCAAGACTTTGAAACTTCCATCCCTTCCCAACTCAAACAACTCTGTGATTCTAAACTCCATTGTTTAAAGTTGCTTGGTTAAGGCAAGGCACAGCAATAATCTGGATTCTAAAATGCATCAAACCTGCTGATGTTGTTCATATTTCAGGCTCTGTCCCAAGGCCTTTAAAAAAAACTTTCCCATTTCTTTTTATATCTATCTTCAATATATAGTTCCCTTTTTCAGTTTAAATCTCTTGTTCATTGTGCCAAGAATCTTAGTAAAGCATATCCTCTGTGCAATACTACATACATAAACAGACAGAACTGTAGTATTGATTCATTTCTGTTCCACTCTGTTAGGTCACTGCCACAGAACCAAAACAGATTTTTCAGTTGCATTGGTTATACTTACTACCTTTAATTGCTTATGCTCTGACCAGGGCATTTATAGAATAATAGAATGGTATGGGTTGAAAGTTTGTCCTAACATCTAATGTACACCTACCCTCTGTCGGTTTAAATCTACCTTCTGTCTTTGGTCCTATCATATGTTACACCAGATTTTGCAGCTAGGGTCAGGTAGGAACTTGTGATCCCGTGGTGTGGCACAGGCCAGACCATGAAAACTGGAGCTCAGCATTTCAGATTACATTGAAATCATAGAAATCATAACACAATTTTAAATCAGCACCTTGCTCATTACTATACCTGTTGTACAACTAAGGGTGTACAACACGTTGCCATGAGTCCTGAAAGAGTTGTACACTTTAAATTAAGGAGTTAGTTTCACAGTTCCTGCTCTGAATGTATGTTCTTGAAAGAAGCTGATGGCAAACACAATGGTAGCAGAGTTCCCACCCTTTAGGAATTAACCAGAACCCAGGAGAGTTGAAAGTACATTTCTGTTTTTACAATATATGCTTTTTAGGAAATGCCTAGAGTGAACTCAGTGGGGTGCACTGCTTGCTGCATTTACTCTGGTAAGTCTCAGCGACGCATTTTGTTCCCTATAGAACTGAACCAGCATCTTTAGTCCTGGAGTGGTAATTCTGTCTGGTAGCTGAGCAAACTCATTAATCAGTTCAGAACAGCTGAAACAGAAATACGCATATGCACACAACACATGGACAAACACACAGGAGATCCCTTGTAGTCTGCTGTTCAAGTTCTCAAGCATTTCTCCCAGTTTTCTCCAAAATCCCTTAGATGGGGACTAGCAGCTTCAGAGTCAGGATCATGCACTAGATAGTGCAGGCAGGACCAGGAGGACAAATTTCTATGAGGAAGTGGTTTTAGTTCTTTCTTTGAAAGTACACTAAATGAAGTTTAGAGCTTTTGGGGAAAACTAACCACAGTTTGTAAATAAAGTAGATGTCATCTTGCAGCAGCTGGAACTTCTGAAGGGTCCATCTCATCAAACGCAAGTTCACAGTGCATGCACAGACATGAGCTATATTAAGACTGCAAGGGCATTACGAAGCCTTTAGGTATTTGTCACAGCGTCTAGTGTGCGGGGGGGATGGTCAGCACTTGTCTCTATTCAGCAAGGCCTCAGTGTGTCAGCTGGCCTAGTTACATTGTCTTTAGGGGAATTTGACTTACAGTGCTGCCTTTGTCTGTTCTCTTCATTAAAAACAACATAGAAAACTCTCAGGGCATAACAGCCTGTGATGTAAATATGAAACATCAGCTTTCTGCGGCCCAACGCCCTGGGAGGTCTCTGGGACTTACATTTTAGGAGCCAAAATTCTAAACAGATTCCTTTCTCACACATTTACACAACACTATATTGCATATCAGTAATGCAAGCACTTGGCACAAGATCTGCAAATGTACAGTACAAACTCATTTTCAGTGTAACACACACCTATACCACTTCTCTGTTTTGAACTATGCCCATCTCAGCCTCTTACTCTCTGCCTAAATGAATCCACCTGCACCTTTTATTTTTTTCTTTATTGAATCCTTTGCCTGGAAGGCAGCTTTGTTGTAAGTATTAATATCTTTCTCTGCTGTGAAACCACTGTCAAAAGTAGTGACCATTTTGCATAGTGTTCCCTATTTGAACAAGGTATTTTTAAATGAGCTATGTCTGTAAAGTCAGATGTTATTATGCCTTTATTTTTGGTGGTTTAAATACATCTGAGCTGAGGTGAATATATGCCAGACCATATCCCAGGTTATTGGTTCCTTGACTTGGGGCCTGAGAGTAAAATGCCTATCAATCTTCATTTGCAGGACTAGAGCCTTTGTGAGTTGGGGTCTTCTTAAAATTCACTTGTGGCAGATGCAAATTCTGCCACAAATTTCATATTTGTTTTGCCACATAGCAAATCTAAGTCTATAAATATGACTATCATGCTTGTACCTAAAAACCAACCAACCAAACAAAACCAAAAACCAAAACCAAAACCAAACCAAACAAAACCAAAAACCAAACCAAACCAAATAAAAAAGCACCCCCATAAAATTACATTACAGTTTTGTGAATTTACACTTTTTGTCTTAATTCTAGTGAAATTTTGAAACTACTTTTTGGTATTGGTCAGATGCAGGTAAGTACTTATCTAATGTATGTGCATAATTAATTTTTCATTTATTGAGACTAAACATGATCCTGAATGGATTGTTACAGCCGTACATGCCTGGCCAGTCTTTTTGTTTTATTTCAGTTCAGTAGGTTCCAGAATTAATTCTTATTTCCTTCCATGACCACAAGATGATCTGTAGAATTGACATATGTCCTTTAATTGGAAACTGGAATTGCAGATGCCTACGAATGTCTTTGTTATTCCCCTTGCTCACTTAAGGAGATGTATTGGGTAAACTGACAACTGAGACCTAGCAAGTGTTCCCCTCTGTAGTCTTTTCCATCGACTGTTGAGTGTTTTGGTCATTTTCATCCATAAAAGGTCGAGGGGTCTAAATGTGTCAAAATTGTTTTCTCTTTCTTGACAAATTCATAGCTGAAATATTTTGCTGAAGGCTACAACTTTGTCATGTACATAGAAAACTTTCATCTCTAATTTGAAGTCAGTAAATAATGAGAAAATATCAAGGATGTAAATGATAGCAATGTCATGACTCATTTTCAATATGAAGCAATTGAGAAATACAACAATCAAGAAGGTAAACAGCCTGTTTGAAGATGTAAACTTGGTTGGCTGTTGAACAGATCTAAAGACTTCAGTACCTTCACTGCTGAACTATTCCTAGAGATGAATATCATACTTTTTGTGCTGAAAAGTACTTTTTTTACCTGGCAGTCCTTTCTGTTGGAGACCAGAATACTCCTTGTGGTTATTGACATTTTACACATTTGATAGGTAAGACTAGCAAGTTTAGGTGTGCCTGAACATGCAACATCCAGGCAACTTTGAATATATCTGGGGGGATGTGGCAGCTCAGGGATTCTTCTCCATCATCAAAATTTTGGAAGAAAATCTGCCTTTTTTTTCCCCAAAATGTGGATTTTGTAATTTCTGCATCTGTGTGGCTGCATTAAAAAAAATTAAGGACCAAGAAAACTCCTGGAAAACCATGGGAGACAACATGAGGCTGAATTAGTACCTGTTTGGTACCTTTTCTTTACCCATGGAAGTTTGCTTTCACTCTGTTTTGGGAAAATTGTGAAAACACATTCTTCATCTCACAAGACATGAATGAATTTATGAGTGAAGAAAAAGTTACACTAGTAACTTTAAAACCTAGTCAAGGTTTTAAGGAAGAAACCTGATTAAAATAAAGGTATCTTATTCATTTAAAAGCTGGGAAAGGCCAGTGGATGCACAAATCCATTTAAAATCATTCTTGTGTCAATTACAGGCAAAAAAAAAAACAACAAAAAAACAACAGAGAAGGAATTAGTTTCAAGTGGGTTCAATGATTGTTTCTAATTATCCTTTGCTATGGATCTCTGCTGCTTTCACTGGTTACTTTCTTACGTATGAGGGTACCATCTCTACAGAGAAGCTTGGTGCCTACTAAGGGCCAGTGCATTAAAAAACAATATGCTGCAGATTTCTCCATTTAAGTTTGAATCTACATCATTGAGCATTCTCAAGTCATTGTTAACCATGATCCACAGCTCTGCTGTAAGGATTTAACAAAGTTCAAGAGCAAGTATTTAGCAAGGAAGCACACAGACTTCGCACAGAGATAAAAATAGCAACACAAAAGCTATAATGTACAAAAATCAGGACTATGAAAATAACCTGTGGATGTCTACAAAGGGGAAATGAAAAAATGTTCATGAACAATGAAAAGACTCAAAAGGTTTCTTCATTTGAAAGTGGAACTAGAGAGCTGCAGACAGAAATTCCAAGTTAATCCAGTACCTGATTAAAATGTTGTTAAGGAATGGGCAGGAAAGCAATGCCCATTTCAACCATAAAACTGAACTACTTTTTCTTTAAGAATGTCTGTAAAGACATCCGACAACATTGGAGCAAGAGTTCAAGATCTACAAACATTCAGCCAAAAAAACAGGAAAAAGCTGCCCACGTGTCAGTCGCCTGGCATGCAAAATCAGAGCATACCTTCAAAATGTACTGTATGGCAGTGCATCGTGTGCATGATGAAAAACACATTTGAATACATTTCTTACTGAGAAACAGCACATCATGTTTTCTGAACTGCTTAAGGCAAGTCAGACTTCATGTTTGTATTTCAAACTAGACTCACTACTTGACATTTTTGTATTTGAGCTGTTTAGAACTTGGAATGCATTACAGAATACTGAGATTAAAAGCTTAAGGTTTGTTGTCAAAATTAATTGCTTCCATGTATCTGCTTCTGCTTGACTCATAAATGGACTAAAAATACTTGGACTATCCAGCTTACTTAAATGAAAAAATGTAAAATTATCTATCCAATAACATGTGACTACATCTTCATTTTGAAAACAACCTAAAACTCACATTTATTTTTGGCCCAGGTTACCCTGCCCTTTTAGTGGGCAAAAAAATAGTTTCATGTATGAAAGAAAGTGGGAGTTTCACACTGTAGTTGTAAAACCATGCTTATGATTAGCTTATGATTAGAGAGTTTAAAAAATGCTATTTTAAGCGTCTAAAGTCCTAATGCAATGGTGCTGTGTATGGTAAGAAGTACTTACCAGTTTATTAAGAAAGGTATGCTGCAACATTGCTTAAAATGTTTATAATATCTCACCCATGCATTTTACTGGCCTTTTTTATGGTTTTTGGTTGTGGTTTTGCTTCGTTTTTGTGTGGTCATGTTTTTATAAATAAATACATATTAAATAATTGCCAACCTGGTGCAGGCAACTCTACCTAGATTATAGAATATGATTTTTCCTTGTCAATCGACAGGGTATTTTGAAAACTTCTACACCATTTTAGTGTTCAAAACAAAGTAAACAACTCTTTCAGTACTGGCATTATGCAAAAGGTCATAAAATGTGAAGTTGCTTTGTGGAGAGAGCTACACAGACAGTAGAGTCTGTTAACAAATAGTTTTAAATTCCTACCAATGACCTTGATTCTTCACATATACAAATACCCACGTGTGTGAGATCAACAGAAGCATAAATCATTTGAAGGACTGAAACCTAGCATTTGCAAATCATTACGTAGATCTTTATTTGTGGAGTTTTTAAAATGGAAGATATGAGACATCACTTTTTCTTATTTTATTGTGCTAAAACATCAGTGATGTACATTGGAGTACAAAGTGTCAAAAAGAGTTTTTAAAAAATTGTCTAAAAGTGCTTCAGACATTTGTTGAATAAATGAAAGAAGATTATAGTAATTTAGGGCTGTCAGAACCTATGTTGTCTAGACAACAAGCTTAAATTGAAGGACAAAAATTGGGAAATAATTAAGCCCCAAAACTTCAAAGACGTATGCACATGCCTAATAATACTAAGGGACCAGTTCTCTGGTTTATTTGCATACACAAAATTAAATACATTATTGTTTTAAGAAATTGATCATACGTCTGCAATATTAGATGGCTGTTTTGATTCATAGTTTTAATTTATGCTGTAATACTTCACTATGAATCATTTTTCACTGACAAACTGGAGAGTTCTAGTGCTAAAAATTGATCTTTCCCCAGTTCATTTTATTGGTTAAAAAATAATATCCCTTCAGAACTATTAAAAAGAACTATTTGACAATTAATTCTCCAGCAAAATATATGAATTTCAAATTTCAGATATGGAGAGGCACACCAGTCTTTTAACATGTACTTTCAGAAAGGCACTGAAAACCGTAGAAGCTATTAAAAGGTATGACCTTCTTTGATATCTTCATATTATCTACCTAGAGAGCATTTAAATCAGTCTTTAATAATATTTTCCAAAATGTTAACTGTGTCAAGATGTCAGGTCTGGACTAGGAATTGCTCCTGATTTCAGAAGGTACTGTGCCACTAAAATGCACAGTAATTTAATTAATGAAAGAACTCATATGGCTGTCATACAAAATAATAAACATGAGTAAATGTTCTGCAAATCATATTCCTCTAGATAGCTCTCTCTGCTGCAAATAATTTTGCCATTAATTCAAAAGCCTTTTAAAAGCTGATTGAAAAGGCAGCCCTTAAATATCTTTAAATTTCAGTTTATCTTTCTTTGCTTATTTTTATATTCTCTTACACAATTTTCTTTTTTTTTTTTCATCTTTCATCTATTCCTCTCTCAGGTTTCCCATTATTCACTGTTTTTATCTGCTTCTTTTCCCACTCAGTGTTTTCTTTCCTTACATTCTTTGTTTCATAACATCCCTGTTTTAGATGTATTTGGAATGTGGCAATGACTGTGCACACTATTCACTTCTAAAATCCTCCCATCACACCATCCCAATCTTTCTCCAGAGCCCAGAAAACAGCATCTCTGTCTCCCCATAACAAAAAGCAGCATTAAAGACACAATCTTCTTCAACAGCTCTGTCCTCCACTGCTAACCTGCCATCCTCTTTAGGACCAGTTTTGTGCTTCCACCTCTGTGATTTAACTCTAAGACAGTAAAACCCTGAGGCTTCTCTACTTACAGCAGTTCAGTGCTGTATTATCCCTAAACAGACTCCTGAGCTAGAAATCTCCTAGCTTTCTTTCTCTACAAAGCTAGAATTTTCCCCAAAGGGCATCTTGCTTCTCCTTGAAGCTGTATGTCATCATGTGGGAATGATGAACTTTATGCTCCTGGCTAAGGGACAAGTGATACCCTTCCCATGGATGCTTAGTTCAGTGAACAGGACAGCTCTGCACAAACAGGCAGGATCCAAGATGCAAGACCTAATGAGAGGCAACGTTTGTATTGCCCTCGGGCATGCCCTTGGGGCCGAAAGCCATCCAGTACATGTGCTTGTGACCAAATTGGAGAAACCTCCAGATCCATTGGGAGGTCACAAACTATCCTTAGCTCACATGAACAAGTATTCTTGCCCAGGGTATTGTAAATTCTTTACCCCACATAAGCCCTCTTACTTGGTAAATAAGTTCCTGAAGTTCCTATCCCATGAAGCTTCTCTCACTACTTACCTTGTACACCTCATTTAAAGGTTTTCACTGCAGTCCTGGGGTGACAACTCCATGCTAACAGATGCACTGCATGTTGAGCATGGCAAGGTAAGAAAACTGTCACCACCTACAATCAAGAGACAAGGAGTCACATTAGCTATAGCCCTCTCAATGGCATAGTCTGTCCTATACCGGTTAACAACTGTCTTTGTGATTCTCCCCTTTAACTCTGCTCTCCTCTTCTGGATGTTTACCTGCCTGTGTTCACGTGTGATACAGCACAACTGTGTGTGTTTAGATCTGAGCACCTTGAAAACAGTGAAGTTGTGGAAAGTCTTCGCTGGGACCCCAACCCATGCAACCTCCTGAGCATTAGTTCAGGAGCTGCAGCTGCACTCAGTCTCTTGCTCTAACCTGAGCTATGGTGGAGGTGTGCTGTGCCTGGTATTGCAATTTTCCTTGCCTTCCTGACTTGTATTTCTGGCCTGATCTCAGGCATGTCTCTTCACTACAGATTTACCCCTTGAGCTAAATTGGGCTGTTAGCTGAATCTGGTTATTGAACCCTTTCTTCCTTCTTTCTTGGGGTACTGTGAGAGAGAGACTTCAGCCTCAGGGCGAGGGCATTGCCTTTCCAGCCTGGCTGTCACCATTGGCTCCTGGCTTGCATTCCCTAATAGAGCAGCCTGGTGTGTTTCCTGACAAAATCCTTTGCTAAGAAACCCACTGTTTGGCGCCCTGAGACAGGCCTTATTTTGTCTGTACAGGTGGTGACATCCTTCAATCTGTTCCAGTATTTATGTTCTTCCATCCTTTGAAGCATGGGTATCAAAGTACAAGTCAGGAGGCAGATGTATAAAGCCATCAATCATCTTGCCAGCTGTAACTGGAAGGCCTCAGGCAGGTACTCCCAATCCCACACATATTCAGGTGTCAGATCCTTGCAGCTATCCAATATCTGTCATACACGTACTTGGCTGTATGCAGGAATGTTTTTTTCTCCCACATTGAGGCTCAGACCAGAGACTCAGTCCTGGTGCAGGTTCTTTGCAGTGTTGTGACCAGAGTTGGTGGGTCACTTCAACCAAAGCATGAACTTACTTCAATGACAGAATTTATTGCCATGTTGGCTACAGGATGGCATTTTGGGCTCCTTAACGACAGGCCAACCCAGTGGTACCTTCAGCATCATGATCTATTGGCTGGGAATGGCTGACTCTCCAAGGTCATCAGGAACGGTTTCACCAGGAGCAGATGTAAGAAACTGTTGCAATAACTAGTTTTGCTTTGACCAGTACTGTTAGAGGAAAAAGACTAGGACCCATAAGGAAAAAACAAGTGTGGCATCAGAGATTGACCAATAATGTTGACAGATTAATTATTTCAGCAGGTATTATTAAGGAACTTACTGTTTCAAAATTTCCCTTAAATTTTAGGTTTATGACACTGAAATTTGGAAATAGATGGAAATAATTCAGTTTTAAGAAGTCCTAAAAAACATTTTCCATCTTTCATTTATGCAGATTGCTTCTAGTATATTCTAGTTTCTAGTATATTCTTCAGTATTTTAAATGGAACTGGAGGTGAAGTAAAAAAGAAACCTATCATTCACTTAGCTACCACCATTAGCATAAGAGCTATTATATCTCACTACTTCCAGTGGATATATAAAATACAGTTCCTGATACAACGGAAACCTTTGATCCTTTGACAGAGAATGGAGCTATTATTTACATAAATGTAACAGTTCAGAAAGCAGAAGCAAATTGACTTTTTTGCAATGTACCATGCACATTAGAATTATCAAGGAGTTTTTAAAAGAAAAAAACAAGAATAGAAATTCAAAGAAAGAAAAGCCTCCTCACACCATATTTCCAACTATGCACTAGCAGGTACATATATAGATATGCACATACATTTCAGAATTGCCTTACTGCATTCATATAGGAAAGGCAAAAACTGCTGCTGGAAACCATGAAAGAAAAATAATTTCACACTGAGGAGTTTTTTGCAAGTTGGTTTAAATAAACAAGTCTGAGGCAAATATATTAACCTGGCACATTTATTCTCACCCATCTTTATATTTGTGATTATCATAATAAACTGAATGAAGAAATAACTTTTTAAACTAGTGACTATGAGAGCTTGCCAGTGAATGTGATATTGCATGAGTTGTGGCAATCTATGTCCTAGGGCTATATATACTTGCCAGTGGGGTATGACAGTCTCAAAAAGGGCTGTAAGAAAAGCAGGGTATCACGCTAAGAAAATAGGTTACCATTTGTGAATGGAGACATAACCACAAGGGACAACAACCTAGGGATTGCTAAATTATGAGCCTATGCCTGAAAATTCAAACACTAAAATGCAGCTGCCAGGTATAATGTACAGGAACATTTCACTCAGTCTCAATCTTCTGTTGCAAAGCATGCCTTTTATCAAGCATGGGCTTACATAGCTTGCCTGATTTAAGATGCATTTAATTATCTTCTGAAATGGTATCAAGGAAAAATATAAAATTACAGAGAAACACTTGAAGGGCTGTAGAATTTCAGAAACTAACCGTTTAACAAAGCAAAACATTGATTTGTAAGTGTGCCATTTGTAACTTCAAATACATTTTAAAGCTTGTCTCTTTGGAGTAATAGCCCTGTTTATTTTTTCAGGCAACAGGTGTATTACACCGGTTTTCAGGTGTAAAAAAACTTTCTTTTGGCATAAACTAATCAGCTTTATTTTTTTTTGTTTTGTACTTGGTTAAAAATATAAAGAGTATTGACAACTGCTTGAGACAATACTGACAAGCATAGAAAAAGATTTATTTGTCTTTCTTAAGCGACTAATACTTCACATGTAGGTATGAGATTAAACTGAGTGCTTTCCAGGTGCATTAAGGCATCTAGAGTTGAAAGGGTTGTGCAGTTATATAGCCAGTATTAATCAATTATGTTTTTACTGTGGGATCCAATGTTTCATTTCAGCTAGGGACATCTTACAGTCATTCTCATATTCTAAGGGCAAAAGTTATTTACTGAATTAAAAAGATAAATTCTGTATTGCATGTATTTCCCTCACAATCTGAAGTGCAAATCTAGCCATGGTCTGTCTTCTACTGACACACTGTAAAAGTTCTCTGGTTTGCCTCCCACTCCCCAGACTTCCCTAGTTAATTTCCCATGCCAAGAAAGAAATAACAGAAAAGAGCACTGAGTTTTAATTGTGATACTTCAATATTATAAGCCCTAAGCTTTGAAGGTCCATTCTTAAAAATTCTGAAAACTGCTCAAGACTAAAGATATCTCTGGAGAAATGTATGTCTTTGTCATGTAACTTCATTCAAGCAGAAAAAATTAGCATCATCATTGAACCTGGGGTTTAAAAGTATACCAAGAGGTGTATGAATTGTCTTCATTACTTACAACTGTAACATATTTGACATGCTAGGTCAGAGAAAAGGTCTGTCTAATGAAAGATGCTCATAAGTGGTCATAACAGATGTTCAAAAACACCAGGGTAAGAAACTGCAAGCATTCATGAATCTTCCTGATGACGCCTTGCCAGGTGCCCTGACTATCACTGGTGCACTGTGCTGAGGAGTATGCTAAAGATAAATCTACTCTCTAGATTAGAATCCAAGGTATAAACTTACTGCTGTTCTTGGAGAAGTGGCATTCCTTGCTTTGGAAAAAAAAAAAAAATGCTTCCTTCTACTTTAAGTCCACCAAGGCTCTGGGGTATTTTTTGCTGATATATATTAGTATTTTGGTGGTAGACAGAAACTTGATCTGCCCATTGATCTGAACAGATGCAAGTTTTCTTTGGTATACCAAGAGAAGACCAAAAACCTACTGAGGAGGAGGGCATATTGGCACAAGATCAATACCAAAATATCTGCATTTGCATGACTCCCTGATGTCTTGGACTGTGGACAGTGACTGTGGCTTGGCTGTAAAATGCCAAGATGCACTTTTCTGTTTGATTTAAAGAGAATTTCTGAATTTCCTATCTCTGTGGAAATCTTTGAAGGCACGTTGGAGGATGGGGCATGGGGCTGTTGGGAGGAGAGAATTTTCTTACTGAAATACAAGGTCATAAAGCCAAAGGCCTCTGGGACATATCAGCAAAGTTCAATCATTTGATCAGGTGATTAACACCAGAAAAAGATGGCATTGTGTTTTAGAGAGGAAAATTTCCACTAATATTCTTCCTAGACAACAACAATAGATAGATTTCCTTGCCCAAGGAAAACAAGAAATCTATGGCAACATCTGAAAAGTAGTCAAGATTTTATGTCAAGTTTCTGGGTTTAATAGCAGACAGTCCTCTATGTCTTATTCAATGTGACTGAAGTATTTTTTAAGAACTGACAAACTGAAATCCTCTGAAACCTTAAAAATGTTATTATTTTATTTACAGTTAATGAAATGCTCTTCATACTGATTTATTCAAACATCGTCAAAAAATTGGTTAAAATGTAATTTCATCTAGCCATGAGATTTCAGATTTTGTGGAAAGTGACGATATTTTCACTTGTCTTTTCTTTCCTCTGCCAAACTACCAAACATGCAGCACAGTGGGAGAAGCGGATTGACTTAACTATTCCTCTATGTAGGAGGTGAAAATAGCCAGAAAGATACTGGTTTGGTGACAAGCACTTTCTTTGGAGTGGAGCTCAGCAAAGAACACAGGTTGTGAATTCTTAACCTTTCATGATGCAGCCTTTGTCTGGGGGAGCAAAGCAGCAGTTCTTTGCTTGGGGCAGAGCCAGAGTTGAGTCCAAAGCCAGCAAAGTCCATCTGTCATATCTGCAACAGATTGGCCAAGTTTGTAGCACAGATTTACACGATGGGCTACAACTGTGAAGAAACACAGAATTACAGTAATTTTCACTGGTTTAAAATTGCCTATTTATTAAATAGAGACACACCTTTTTTATTATTTTTTTTTTCAGTATGGGAAACATAAATACAGATGTAATCAAGTCTCATTGGAAAAGCTGCAAAAGTGGAATTAGATTGGAATGTGATACCCACCTTTAGCTGCTTGGCTATAGAATCATGTTGATCATTACTCAATTTCTGCCCTAGTGAATCTCACCATTTATTTCTTTCTAATGACACAATTTAGAAAGAGAAGTAGGGACACTACTAGTCCCTCTCTTAGGACAAGTTTCAGAATAAACAGTAGAACTCTATGGAGAAGAGCAATATGGTTGAAATTATTATAAAAGAGCAATCGATAAGTCACAGCAGTAAATACTTCACTGAAGAGCCAAGGGAGTTTGCCTATTTCTCTTCCATTTCAGTTTCTAAAGGTCTTGCCTCCCTAAATCAGCAGAGTTTTAGGAAAACCTCACTGCAGTCTAGAAATCATAACTCCACCCTAGAAAGCAGCAATTTAAAGTCGAACTGTCATTGGCAGTTGCTACTGACAAGCTGAAGTGCTCTAAAAAAGCCAAATTCTTCCAATTTTAGGTAGCCCGGGACTCAGTCTAAAACCCCATGCACCGAGTGACATTGACAAAGGGCTTTCAGAATTAATCACCTTGTGTTCCAAAACCTGTGTGTTACAAAGTTTCTCTTTGAATACACTCTGAGTCCTAAGCTATGTTGGAATGATGAACAATTTCAATGATCAGCTATGCAATTATTAAGGACGGTTAATTTGAATATAATTTTCAGCAAATTCTGAGAAGATAGCTTTAAGTATTCAATCTTCATTTTCCACTGCAACACATGTACATTAATCTATGTTATTTATAATTCTATTAAATTAGCCTGATATAACCCTATATTAAGAAAATAATTGATTCAATAAATTCTATCTCATCACTTGTTTTTTTTTGCAAATGAGGAAAGGATTAATTATTTTTTATTAAAGTCATTATACTATTTATGGATATTATTCCTTTTCGTGATATTTTTCCTGATATTTTCCTTTAATTTCTTAATTTTTCACATAATTTGTGCTTATCTTTATTCAGGAGAGGTATTTCCATAACTGAACTCACCATCCACATGCAGTCCAAGTCTCATGCTTTATGTGTTTATCTCAGGAAATACTCTACAAAGCACTCTGACTTGTCTTACATATTTTAATTTCTTCTGTTATTTTAAAAAATATGCTTCTACAATGTTGTTATTAAGATTTTCCTTAGGCTGACTTTGCTGTCTATTCTTAGAGCACCTGAAATATCATACAAATATGTTTCCATCTCACATCCATATAATTTTCAGTCCCCAGTTCCCCATTTCTATCTGTTCCTGGCAATTAATTTCCTACATCTGATTTACTGTCAATCATTTCTGCTTAACACCTGCCTGTTTCATTCTAGATGGCATTCCCAGGCACCTCTAATACTCTTCTTTCTTGTGATTGCTAATGAAGTCTAGACTTCACTAAAGGAGAAGATGAGAAAATGGGAGAAATTATATTCAAGCTCTGTTAGCAGCTGCTACCATTCAAGAAGACAGCTGCAGAAAGGTGCTACAAACAGCATCAACCTGTCTAAGGCCACATGGACTGAAAGAATAACCACACTTTTTCATTTATCAGCTTTATTTCTCTCCAGATTTTTTTCTTTTTTGCATCTGTTCTACCCCATGGGATCACCTGCCCTTCTCTCCTTTCGAACGACTCTATATTCTATTTCTGTACTTACTTTCCACATCCTTCAGTATTGTAAGGTTATTTTTCCACTCTATTTGTCACTAGCAGATTTCTCAAAGAATCATCGGATGGTTTGGGTTGGACAGGACCTAAAAGAACGTCTAGTTTAAGGATAGCACACTTTCAGCAGGTTGCTCATACCAGCATCTTATGACCTTCCTGTGCCCTTCCATTTCTGTTGACTCCTCAGTACTAGCCACTGGATTCCATTTTTTATACCTAACCCCTTTCCAAAAAAATTAATGAAAACCCACTTTATTAACAGGCTCCTTGGGCTGGATGCCATGGCTGAAACTCTCAGCTTTGGTCAGCAAAAGAAACATTAACCATCCATCAACTGTGAGCAGAGATTTCCCTCAGCAGTAAGTCCACTATCCTGTCACAAAATGCAGACTCTAGAAAGCCCAACCAATCTCTGCCATCATAGAAACTGTCACCTTATTCACTTTTGAAAAAAAATGAATGTCTATCCACATGCAGGAGAAAATTCAAGTATGCTATTTTTTTTATAGTGAGGTGTGGGGCTTTTCCCCTCAAGCCAGGATTTTCCCTTTATTTAAGCCGTTTACTATCATATCTCACTAGTCTATGATCAAAGCTAGGAATACTGTTTACTGTCACATGAACTACACTGAGCTTGACAGAGACTTTTTCAAAATCTGACAGGCTCTGCAATGGAAAGTATTACACACTGTGAACAGAGAAATCTAGCATAGCACTAGGGAGCAACAGAGATGAAAAAACCATACAAGGCTTGGACTGAATTATTTAAAGAAGCCCACTCTTACCATTAGACTGCTTCACCTTTGATTTCAGCATGCATTTTGTTTGTGGAGTGTTACTGGGGGATGCACCTCACCTGCAGCTCACCTCTGGTGACTTCAATCTGTAAATGTGCTCCAGCTGATGATGCAAAATGAAATCACAAAAACTATGTATTTCAAATCATAAGATTAAAGTTTCAACTTTTATCTATCTTTCTATCTGCCTATATATAGCTTTATATCTATAAAGGCAAAAATCTTAACTACTTCCTAAAATTTTAATATGCATCTTTCTTGATAGCACATGCCATTATGAGCTTTAGTGAAAACGCAGAAGTAGCAAAATGAAGGCAGTGCTTTTATTACTCTTAACACACTGTCATACAAACCATTATTTGTTGTACAAACCTCCAGTCGAGTGGTCTGTTGAAACTAATATTGTTCTGAAGAGCTTATGTGGCCCCTAGTCTTTGAATTCAGTTGGAGTATTAAACAATACTGTATGAGAAACAATGACGATTGAGGGGAAAAATGAAAAAAATGAAAAAAAAACACAGGAATTTTTTCCTCATTGAACTCCATGCGTTTTATTAATAATTTCAACAGAAACAGGATTATACCAGAGGGAAAACTTTTGTCCCTTTGGTCAGGTACAAAAGGGGTCACAAATCTGAACAGCTATTGCACTAACATTTTGTCTGACATTATTCAGTGCCATTTATGCCTTATCTTATGCCAGAAACAGTTCCAAGGGTGCTTTCCCAGGGCAGTCCTATTAGCCCATAAAAACACAGCTCATGTACCATGCCTCATGGTTCTACATTTTCACATGGAGTGACAGAGTGCTTTGTAAGCTTGCTGTCTCAGGTGCACTGAGTTGAGGTTACTTTCTCCAGGGAAAATGCATAAAATAATGTACGTGTTCTGAGGTCAAAGTCCTTGTGGGATTTTGTAGAAAATGAAAGGGAAAAGAGGCAGCTGCACCACAACCATCACAAAGCATTTCTCAGAGTGTGTCATTACAGCTTTCCAAATGTGTCAGACAGAGAAATAGTCAATGTCATCAATAGACATACAAGGAAGAAGTACAATGTCAAAGGAAAAAAGTTCTTGGTGTCATCAAAGGGATTTAGGTGAAGCTCACAGGAGAGCACAATGGAGAAGATGCAGGAAGCTGGGCTGACAAAGAGAAAGATAAGGGAACGTGCTCACCAATAGACTAGAAGGGTAAAAGGACTGGAGTTTTGCTGAGGAATAACCATAAGACCATAGAGTTAAAATTAAGGCTAACAGAAAACAGATAACACCTCTTACAGAGAAAGGAAATCCTAAAGGCCTCCATCTATTCAAATGTCACATTGAGGAGAGTGGAGGTAACCGGAGTAAGGCTTCTTTCTCACATGCAGACTGCAGACTAAAACCAGAGGTATCTTCATAAAGAAGAAAGCTTAATTTTTTTATGAAATGCTAGTACTGTGTTAAGACAAAATATTTTTACTAAGAGGCCTAAATTATTGGCGATCTCATTATAACTGAATGTAGAAAATATAATCTGCCTCTAATAGCAGGTGAGTGTCAGAAGCATGGAAAGCAGACAGCAGTAGCAGCTACTAATACAATTTTCACAGGTTTTGGCTTTCTTAAAAGCTATAACAAAATGCTAACTTCATTAACTTTGGATTTCCTAAATGAGAATATTTATCAGTATTTATCAGGACAAAGCCAGCCTGCTCAGATAACATCTAATTGCAATCTTGAAACCACAGAGATGAGAGCTATGAAGTAAATGGGGAAAAAAACCCACCCCAAGAATAATTTCCTGATCTTTCACTAGCTGCAGACTTTTTCATGATTTTAATGAATGGCAAGAGAACAATCAATGTTAGTATATATATCCTAAAATTGTTAACAGTAATCTTAAAGGCTTTATCCCAAGATTATGAGCAGTGATAAATGGTTTTTGTTGCTTGTTATATGTTAATATGCAGCTGAACTATTTAAGAATCTCATACACTCCATTTCCATGAACACTCTCCCAGGTATTTAAACTGAGAAAAAAGACAACACAAGGAATATAACAGATGAATGTTTCTTCTTTTATGAGAATGGTGTTACTTAAGAATTATCTTCTTGCAGTATTTAGTATATCTTGCAAATCAGCATATAACAAACTACCCTGCAAAATCTGTCTCTGCAAAAAGCACTTTAATTTCAGTTCAGGTTTACTCTAAGTGGTGCAGATTTGAAAAGGTCCAAGATGCTGAGTATGAAGGCAGACATGTCACTGCTTTTCTTGAAAGAGTCCTATCACCACTTCACATTTCAAGCAAATATTACAAGTTTTACATCTTTTCACAGATGCCTTCCCTGATATCCATCCAGCTGTTAAAGCCTTTTCCTGAGGCTTTGTGCTTTTTGATGTTTCAATCACACTTTAAGAAATGAAACTCTTACATCTCCCATACTAAAATCTTGCATCTTTCAAGGCTTCTATGTAACAGACTGGATTTGTACAGAGAAAGAATCAACAGCTGGATTTGTTCTGGTAAGACAAGTACATTTAGAGGTTGAGATCAGAGATTTGATTCACAGCTACCTGATTTAGATAGGTTTCCAGTCCAGAAATAAGAAGGATGGATGTTGGCTGCCTACCAGCTTAAAAATCCATGGATGGACGGTCATTGGGGTGCTCCATAAATACACATGGCTGTCCTTTTAGCAATTTTGGAAGAATATTTGTGCTGATGTGAAGGAAGGCAGAAAGTCACTTTGCTCTGTTCTTCAGTTGCAATGAGCCAATGTTGCTGCCAGTCACTTCTAGTCCTGCCTGGCAGAAGGCACCATCAAGCTATATGCACAAATATGGAGACAAAACATACAGACATAAGCCCTTAAATACATACACACATTTTCTGATATTCATTCAACTGGATGACTTTGTGAAGTCAGTATTCTAAAAGTTAATGAAGTGCAAGCCTTCCAACATGGAAAACATATTTTGTATAAAGCCCAGAGATAACAGCATGATTTAGTGGCCATTATTGGGCCTTTCTTTAACTAGAAATAATACTGACTCTCTTCAGTACAATCTTGCAGTCACATATATTTCTGTTAAGGCTGCGAGTCAGGTCACCATATCACTACTGAAAAAATAAAGGTGTGCTCACCCTAGTAAGATTTATTCTTTGGCCTGCTCTGGCATAATCAGTGTTGTGGCTGTAGACTCTTAGAAAAGCTGAATGTTGCAAATTCTGTGCAGATGACCACTGCCTGTGGCGTCCAGCCTGTTCTCACACTTCTTTGGACTAAATGTCCTGGGATGCAGCGGGAATAGTGTTTCTGCCTTTAGTAGCACTGCCTCCCTCTCTTTTCTCACCCAACAAGACAGGGCTCATAGTGGGGCAGTGGTGATGCCCTAAATTAAAGTCAGAGTACATGTGATTCAAGCTAAGCCTTCTGTTTTACTGCATAAGAGAGGGAAATTAATGCACAACCTTTCAGTTTTCCAAATTACAGTTTTTGATTAAAATTACAATCGCTCCATAAGCATACCAATAAGAGTAGAAGTGAACATAATGGAAAGTAGCTTTAACAAAAACAAAATCTGTGTATATGGAGAGACTGTAAAAATGGTTATGATTAAAATCAAATGATAACATAATTGAATTTTGGGAAGTCTGAAAATGACTTATTACAGGAACTTTGACATTAGAATATGTTTTCATTCAACAATCAGCATCCATAGTGCACATAGCCACTTAAGTTCATATGAGTTTAAGAGTCACATTGCTATTTTAAAATTAGCTAAACTCTGTAGACACCTTTATTCTGGTTTTATTTTTCCTTCAGAAGTGGCTGGGAAAAAAAAACTGGCAGAGACTGCATGATTTTCAGAGATGTGTTTAGCTCCAGGGGATGCCTTTGTAAAATATCAACCACTGTGAATGTGATAAACCCCAGATAAGAATTTACATCAAGAAAAGGCAGATGCGATATTTAGAGATTCGTGATGGAGCAGCTAGTACGGATATAGATAAAAACAAGCTAAAATGTACCTGTGCTAAAGGATTTTTTAATTCACAATTAATTTATTTTATCCCTATCAGAAAAAAATGTATATTTGAAGAGCAGCATAATTTCTTTTATAGATCATACAATATTTTTTCAAACACAAAGGATTGAAAAGCTAGGATTTTGCTATTTAAAAGAACCATTGCTTTCTCCCTTTCCCACAAAATTTTTCTGCATCAGCTGGGTTCTTCAAGATTACACATGTACCTTCTTGTTTTGCAGAAGAAAATTTGTCAGGAAGAAGACATGCTGTGTCCTTCCTCTTCATATGTAAATTTACTGCAATTCCATAATTTACTGACATCACATCTGGCATAACAACCAAAACTACCCTCCCACAGAACATCTGAACAGAGAAAGGTACACTAGGGAGTGGGGCACAAAAAAAAAAAAAGCAAGTAAAAACCTTCTTGCCAGAAAAGATGAAGAAATTGCATTTCTGCTATGTGTAATTCAAAGTATACCAAGGTGCACTGCCCATTTAGAAGACAGTATTCTGGATGCTGAAAATCATCACACATGAAATTGAAATTTAAAATATATACAGAATTGGTGTTTAAATAGGTGAGTTAATTCAAGGTGAAAATACCTTCTTGAAAACTAAGATGTACATATAAAGAGGCCTAATCTGACAAACAGATTAATTAAAATCACATGTAGTAAAGAATGTCTTTTTTCAGGTTTTGTTAAAACACGAGCACTGTAGTAGAGTTGGAAAAAAGTAAAACTGGAAAAAAAATAAAAGATGGAAATTTGAGAAGCTCAACTACGACTAAACTGTCAGCAAAGACATACAAGAATATTCTAAACCAAGCCAATGAAATACTGTTTTTTTTTACTGTGAAGGTTTATTATGGGTGGTGTTATAATATTGTTACAGTGATAGCTGTATCACTACTGAAGGATAAACTCCTAAATTCAGAGCAATTGGTGAATTTATTCTATGGCACTTGGCAAAACAAAACTACAAGTATTACATAATAAATGCAAATCCTTTTCTTCTTGAGTGCCAAAAAGCAATGATTACATAACTGAATAAAGAAAGTAGAAGGATGTGTCACAGTAAATCTTAAAGCTTTTACAGTCTGTAAGGAAATAGAATAAGACATTTTAAGGAAACAAACAGATTTTGTGATAAAAGTAACTATCCCATGTGAACTATCTGAAATGTGAAATCTGATCTGACACAACATTTTGAGCCAAGAATGTGTTGGCTCTTGGGTGAAAATGTGTTATTTTTCCATGTTGAACCTTCATCTAAAGATAACTTAAAGTCATAAGAATACAAAAAGTCATAGGCATAAAGCATCTGTACACAAGCATAATTCTGTTTTCTCTAAAGAGAGCAAATAAGTTACTCATGCATACTAGCATTTTCAGAATCATTAATTCTGCACCATTTGGGGGTATTTTCCAATTCTGTCTTCTTAAATTATTTTAAAGGCTATTTAGCCTGGATCTTGGTTACTCATATTCAAAATTGAGTCTTAAAATTTTCAGGCATTAACCTCCCCATGGTAAAGCAGTTTTTTCCTACTTCAGATTTTCCCATATTGATACACTGGTCTCAAGTGCTGAGCAGCAAGGTACCTAACTTAAGTACAAAGTCAGAAGCCTCAGAGGAATGCTGCCTGCCTGTCTTTTCTCCATCTATTACAGTTTTCATATAGCATGGGAAAGACAGGCATTTAGTTCTGTTTTCTTGATAGTGAAGTTCAAGCTTAGATACTTATTACAGCAGGATAATGAAGCTCAAACACCACAGACTACATTCCAGTTAACTCCTGCCATAGTGTCTCAGTACTTTTAGATCTCTCCTGATACACGATCAAAACCAAACCCATCATTTCCTAATATAGTAAAGCATCAATATAAAGATTTTCAGCTTTGATTTCATACCTAATATAATTTCATAATAAATAACACATGATGTCTTTTAAATAGATGCTTATACCCTTGTACCATGTTTCAAGTTTGACTCACGTAACAGAAAGCCCCTTAGAACATCCTCAGTGCAACTGACGCAAATAAGCAACTCTTCAATGAGGAGCTTTTACTAGTTATTTCTACTGGTCAGCAAGCTTATTTCAAGCACGGTTTGATCACATGAAGAATAAAAGTGGTTCTGACCGTGAATAAAGATTTTCAGTTCATGTCTGTGGCTTAATTTTGCTATCCTCACTAGCACTAAGCCATTCTTCATCCTGCTAGTAGTCTCACTGAACATTATTCATATCTTCATGTTCACATCTAAAGGTAAAACTGACTCTACATAAAAGTCCATAGAAAGAATGATCTATTTACTTCGTGCCCTGAGAGCTATATGAACCAGTTCAAAAATATCTGCTATTAATTGAAGGGGAAAAGTAGATTGTATTTTATAATATCAACTGTCTTGGTGTTTTTAACTTTGAAATACTAATTTTACAAATATGCAAGTTACTACAAGTTCCAGCATTTCATTCTGTATTGACAGAAACTACAAGGTTATAGAAGGTGCAACAGTCTATCAAAGTTGATTCCCAAAAGCTTTAGAAAAACCTCAAGGCTATGGAGAGAAAATGCAGATATAGATGAGAAAATACAACCCAGATTAGTTCTGAGATCCATTTTTTTTAAGCCCCAGGAAAAGATGTATTATTCTATAAGTAATTTTTTCAAACTACTTTCCAATGAATAAAAAAGTGAAACTAAATTAAATTTCCTGTATGTTTTCACATTAGAAAAACCCCACCAAACTTAGAAAGGACATAAAATCTCACCAAATATATAAAGGACGTAAAATGTCAGCAGTAGAATCAAACTATCTCAATACATTGAAGCCAATTTGGTGTTAGGATATGATTCAGCATACTTAGCTAACTATAATGCATTGCTCAATTAGTACATCTTGATAACACATATTGTATTTCAATCTTAGTTTTTAATGAAGTTGCTTTAAACAAAATATTAATTCTTCAGGGAATCTTATATTTTTATATTGGAATTTAGTTTTGAATTAAAATCAAATATTATCTGAATAAAATAATGCCTTGATAAAATTATTCTTGAAACATAAGTTCTTTTACACAATTATTTATACATTTGTATTTCTATTTCTAGACTTAAAAATGTAATTTCAGCCCCACAAATTAAATATGCAAAAGCAGTATTTAATCACTAAGCCAACAAGTCAACTTTTTAACAGCATCCAGAGAGATTATTTGAATTCTTTCATGTTTTTTGTTTTCTCATAATACTGTTCCCGGATTTCAGTCAGTTCCTAAATATATTCAGTGCATTCTGTCGTATTTGATATGCCAGTGATTCCTCCCTTACAGTGAAATGAAAAAAGAATTTTTACAATCTTTGAATTTCATCATATTTTATTGGACAGTACACCAGACACTTTCAAGAATGTGAAATAGTTATTTTTCAGCTTCAAGTCCTACTTACATAGGAAGTGAATCCATTATCACTGCACTTTATCAGCTTCAAGACATTGCCTCTTTCAGACTTTCTCACAAACCATCAGCTTTAGATGTGTGAAAGGTTTATAGGTTGATACCTGTGAATATTTTCTTCTTCTACCCCAAGGTGTGCAGGGTTTTCAGTCAAGATTCAACTCTTGTCTAAACAATTGCAGGGGTGTTGTCCAGTACTTTATGGCTTCGAGTACAGAAAGGTGTGTTTTTCCCTTGTTCCAATAGGGCTGTGAGAAGTTTCTGCTCCAAACAACACTTGCAAAAGCTCTGTTATGAAGTAAAACATGCTGCCTCATATGTTCTCCACAGAGATGACAATTATCCACAAATTGGATCTCTGGCTGTGTTTTACAAGACTTCCAGTAGTGTTCACAACCTCTTAATTATGCCCTTGGAGATACTGTCTTCAGTTCTCCTGTCCTTATCAAACCTAAATTTTTTACATAATATGTCACTACTATGCCCTCAAATGCTGATTTTTATATCTAGATTTTATAACTTTGAATTTTTTCCACTTTTTCATCTGACGTTTTTGTGTACAGCTGTTGTGGAAACCATGCCTCTTTGTAGCAGTTATTACTGGGGAGGAGAACGTGGGTCTGGCATTGGCTTTCTTAGCAGAACCTGAATGCTTGTCTAGGGTTGGGAGAGTTTTCTGTAACTCACAGCTTTTTCCATGACATGAATCCACACTGGACTATCAGCACATGCTAATCCCAGATATTCTGGTCAACCAGTTGAGAGTTGATAACAAGCAATTGAGTGTACAGCAGCTTCTTGAACCGCCTCTGACTGGCAGGCCCTTTGAAGCCAGTTTCAGCAGTCAGCTCAGCTATTCAGTTTTACATTGGCCCTCCAATATACCAAAGAATGCATGGCCAGATACAAAGTTTAGTGGAGCACAGGGAGCACATGTCTGGCCACAGTACAAATTTCTGATCCCCATCAGCCACATGCTATTTTGTGAGGCTGAAATTCAACCTAAATCTGCCTCGTTTCCCTTGCTCATATGTGGTGTGTCAAAACATAGGCTGTGAACAGTTACATGCTTTCAGACAAAACATTGTTTTCTATTACTATTTTGCAATCGCTTACTAACTTCCTTAATTTTTTGCTTAACCTTTTAATTCAAGTGAAGGTTTGCTTTTTATTCATGTAATTTAACTATAAATGATTACAAGAAAATGTGTAGGCTTCCTATTTAGTGTTCTCTTTCACTTGGGCCAGTTAAATAAAATGTGTCACATGGCAGCAACAGTGTCATTCAGATCAGTTAGGCTCGGCCTCAGTCAGTATCTCATGAGACCACACCCCTGCAATCATTCAGAATAATCCATAGCTAAAGCACTTGGATGTGGTGAACAAACTTGCATTTGGCTTCATCTCCTTCAATAAGCAGAGTAGTGAATGATAATAAAGCAGGTCTCCAAAAGATATTTTATGCTATTAATATTTTTATAATAATTCTTTCTGTGCATTACAAAAAGGAACTATAGCAAAGTAGATCTTCCCTTTGTTGCTTTTTGTTAGGTTCACTTTGGAAAAAAAGCTTGCTCTCATGTGTCTCATTTTGGACAGGCTCTGGACTAAAAACATATCCCTATCGTGAGCAATTCACTCTATGACTGTACATTCATCTGCAGTGCAAAAAGGTTATGACTTTTAGTTCAAAGAAAACCACTAAAACAACATTTTTGTTGCAATGAATGAGGACGGTTTTATTAAAATTAAATCTTTGGCACAGGTGAATGAGGCAAAATATAATTGGCAGAGGATGTTCATAAATGTGCTTTAGTTTATCTACAGGCAAGTAAATCAAAGTTTCTTTCTGCAATTTGAACACAAGAAAGAAAAAGTTGTATCCTTTTCTTTTAACTAAACGTAGAAGAAGGATATAATATTGGTTTCATCACGAAATCAATGCAAATCTGTTTAGAGGGAAAATTAATAACATTAAGCAGTAATGGGAGAGATGAAGTAATGGACATTTCCCCTTAGCTTTTTATGAACATCTACTTAAAACCAGACCAGTTACATTGACCCATGTATCCACAGATAAATTCTGGATGTAACACGTAAATTGCATTATCAGGTTGGACATCAGCTTCCTAAACCTAATCACAAGAAGTTAAACTACTTATTTTCTAATGTTGCTGGGGCCATAATAGCCCTGGTATAATCTTTTTCCAGTCAACCATTATTGAAGCTTGCATATTTTATAGCAACAAAGACAGCTAGATAATCTCCTCTGTGTGTGTTCACACATGTATTGATGGGAGAAACTATTCCATACCTGCTGTAATTTTTCAGGAATGTACTGCACTGTTGCTAACATCTGTATTTTATGCAAATAAATATTGAAAAAAAAAAATTCTATGCTACTCTCTCCAGTTTGCTTGTCAGTGTATTCTTACTCTGAATGGCCTCTTTTAATGAACCTTATAAGTGTTCTTGGCAGCTAACTGGGAAATGTTAATCAAGGGTTTCACTTAACAAGGAGCTGTAAATTACCCAACTTGTTAAGTTTTCCGATAGTCATCTTTTGAATTTAATTATTGGCACTGTTTTTCACCCACCACTCAAAGAAAATTATTTGACTATTTTATAAATTGCATTATCAAGGATTTTGCATCCCTTTAATAAATAATAACTCTGCCAAATTCTTACAGAACATCACTCTAGTGAGCTATTAACAAGCTCTTAATGGTTATCATTTCAATACATCTGATAAGTATCATAAGTCTTAATACAGAGAAATTATGCGAAGAAAGAAAAGCCCCATGGGCCTTGCTGCAGCCGTGATTATGTTGGTAATATGTCCAGAAACAGAATGTCTTCCCACTCTTCCAGCTGTTTAAGCAAGTACTGCCTGTACGACAGGTAATAATTATTTTGTGAAATATCACAGCAGGAAAGTGAGCATAGCCCTCACACAGACTAGAGGCAGATGCTGGAATTCTGGGGCAAGATGGGATTTAAGGCATTGCCACATCTTCATTGAATTTCTTCAACTAGCTTATCCCTTTGATTGGTACGTTGTTTTCAGCATTATTTTGATGCCCTTTGGTGTTACTGCACAGTTAGTGAGTTGCCTAACTTGGATATTGTTAAATCTTCTGGGACGTGGTTCAAGCACAGTGTCACCAACGTTGTGGCACCTGATTCCAGTTTACTGATTAGTCTGAAAACTGACTAAACATTAATCTTTTGTTCAGTGTTGGGTCAGTACGCTGTGATTATTCAGAGCATCTCTTCCTAAAAGAGAGACTCAATATCTTTGGAAAATCCCATGACATCAAATGAGTTAACCAGAAACCAAAAAACCTGAAGAATCTACGTCTGACATAGGATGGGTCAGTAATTTATGGAAAATGTGGAGTTTAGTGAAGCAGAATTTACATTTTATTGGAGGCAAACTACTATTGAGCAGTCCCTCTTTCCAATTTTTTCATTTGTATCTCAATACAGCTGCAATGAACTTAATTTCATTTTCTTTGTTCTTAATGTCTAGGAATATAATTATCCCTCAGAGAAAAGCTTTCAACCAAACCAAATTAAAGCACTTCTGCTGCAACACTGGTGTCTATGAACCATTGTTTGAGCATGTTAATGCGTTGCTGTAGCAATAGATAAGGATAGAAGTGTATGGTCAGAGAGTCCAGAGTTGTTTATAAAGACTCTTTGGGGAGTAAGAAACAATCTATTCACTAATATAAATCATGAGTTGTTAAAGTGAAAAATAAAATTTCCTTTGCAGGAATGAAGAAATCACCAGACATCAATAGAATTACATTTGGGGCACTTATGTATTATTCAGTAGACAATAGAGGATGTAGTAATTGATTTTGGAGAGGATAAGATTTGTCCAGATGAATCTTTCAAAGCCAGCCGAAGTCTTTTTCACCCCATTAGTATCCCCAACAGCTAAGTCATGGCAAGAAAAAATGCACTAAAATGAAGATAAGTTAGAAAAACCCTGAGTGGGGATTAAGACATTCTTAACAGTGCTGATGCAGTGTTCTTAATGGTTTTCTACCAAAAATCAAACTTTCTATTTTTAAGTATTCTGTTTAATCACAATTACCATAGGCATTTCAGACAAATCTAATTTGACTTGACTTTCTTGGATGTTTAGAAGATACTTCTGCCCACAGATAGTGTCTGTAGCTTATTTGCTTTTCTTTAGAAATGGGGGGATTTCCAAAAGAAATCTCAGTGTTTCTGTAATTAAAAGAAAACTCTGTGATAAAAAACAAAATCTTCTCTCTAAAAGGGAGTCTTTTTCTGCAGGGCTTAATTGAACAGTATTGGATATTAACACTCACTTTTGTAGGCAAGTTTATCAGATTCCATATTTTTGTGTCATATTAAAGATATTAAAAGATTGAAATCCACTGTTAAACGAAGTATAGGATAAGAAAAATCTACAGAGAAAGTGACACCTAACTCTCTTTTGACATGTAAGTACTGTAGACTATTATACTTGAGCTATGGCAAAGTGATTTCTTAATCCATTACTAGATCCTAGAGAAGCACTTCTTTTCCCCTATGATTTCTCTTTTTATTACCAAATATTTGTTTCTCATTCCAAATATATTTAGTGGACAAGAAAATATGTCCAGGCATAGAGATACTGTACATAACTAAAACACCCACATCTCTCGATAGGGAAATAGAGACACTGAAGTAGGGAGTTTACAAAGATGTAAAATAGTCTAAATCACAGAATCATCAAGGTTAGAATGCACCTTCAAGATCATCAGTCTTCAACCTAGCACCACCCTAATCAGCCCTAAACTATATCCCCAAGCACCACATCCAGATGCCTCTTGGACGCTTCCAGAGACAGTGACTTCTCAACCTCCCTGGGCAATTTATTCCAGTGCCTAACCACTCTTTCAGTGAAAAAAAATTCCTAATATCTAATTTGAACCTCCCCGGGTGCAACTTAAGGCAATTTCCTCTCATCCTTTCACATGAAACTTGGCAGAAGAAACTAAACTCCACCTCAATACAGACTCCTTTCAGGTGGGAAGCAACATAGAGACTGTAGAGAAGTAGCAATTGCAAAGAGCAACGAGGTTCCCCCTGAGCCTCCTTTTCTCCAGATTAAGCAATCCCAGTTCCTTCAGTCACTCCTCACAGGACGTGTTTTTCTAGACCCTTCACTACCTTTGTTGTCCTTCTCTGGACCTGCTCCAGCACTTCAATGACTTTCCTGTAGTCAAGGGTCCAGAACAGAACACAGAATTCAAGGTGGGGTCTCACCACCTTGAGAGGAGGTGCAATCTGGTCCTGCTGGCCATGCTATTCTTCATATAGGCCAAGTAGCCACTGGCCCTCCTGGTCACCTGAGCACACTAGTGGCTCATATCCAGCGTGTTGCTGGTTGTACACCAGCACCCTGAGTCCCCATTCCTTGCCCTTGCCAAGTTTGATGTGGATTTTATCTTCACTGCCTTCTTCCAGTCCTCAAGTGTCCTTCCAGATTTTTGCTGGAATTCTTGCTTCTCAGAATGCGGTTCTTGAAAATGAAGATTTGAGATTTTTTTTCTCTGTCTTTTGTGCCAAAAAGATCTAGATGTTTATGACACTGTGAACTTCATTTTCTGTAACTTTGTGAGACTGGCTTTTGTGAAGTTTCTGTGAGTTAACCCTTTGGCTTGAAAGCCAATTCTCTTGCCCTGTCTGAAACTACATAACCAATGTGTAGATAAGTGTTTTGTAGATTAAATGGAAAGTTTTACAGGTTGGATTAGATAGGAACAGAGTGTTATGCATTTTACTAAGGACTATTTAACTTTTGTTGGTGCAATTACTTCTTGTGTTACTGAATAGGCCAGTTTCCCAACGAGTCATTGCCTTCTTGGCCATTCTCATGCACTGCAAAACAGCTTTGCCATAAGAAACTGTTTAATTCTAGGTGATTTTATGCACTATATTAATATTAATCAGTACATAAATTTTTATAACTTGTTTTTCATTGTTCTCATTACATCCCTTTTCTATTTTAAGCAGTGGTGGACAGAAAATATTGATCATGAGACTGGAAGGTCAAATGACAAGCTTCTAGAAGAATCTGAGGGAAAGCATATTTTTTTGGTGCTAACATTTTGACAACTATTGTTTCCTATTTGATGTGTGTTATTGTACACTCTCTGTACCTGATTTCATTAGTAACAATAAGTATCCCATTGGAATGGGAACTATGTTATATAACTATTTCAGCCTTAAAAAAGAAGGAAATATACCCAACTTATAATTCCAGAAACACCTGGATAAATTTAGCTATTTAAATAATGCAGAAATATTGCAATCTCCCATATAAATAATTTTCAAAAGAATTGCACTTGTGAAGTCATTGAGATTGTCCATGAAAATCAGTAATAGCTGCAGAGGATTGCTTACGGTGAAGTAAGTAGTGCTGTCTTTTGAACACCATGTATAATAAAAGAAGATTTAGCCTCAGGCTGGTACTGCACAATCATTATAGCTCTTACATTATACACATACTTTAATTATGCTAATATGGTTATTCTGTCCATTGAACCCATATATTAAATTCAGATGATTAAAGTCATTACCACCATAAAAAAACCCAGATAAAACTGTGGGACGAATACGAAGAAGCATAGAAGATAATGTTTACTTTCCCAAACATTGACCTGCAAACTGCTTTTGATGTATAAAAATAGTCCAAGTATTATATATGCATTAAAAAATTTCAAGTTCTCTTCAAGATTTGTGGAAGAAGACTAAATAATGTTCCTGTGAGTTTTCAAACCTTAACTTAGGATGTGAACATGCTAAATGCTCTTTGCAGGTCTCTTCCTTCTTATTCTTTCAATTCTCATTTTGTCTCTCATTATGCTCCAAATGTACTAGTTATAACAAAGAGGCAAAACTTTTCAACAGGGAAGAAAAAAATTAACAGAGAAACAAGACCACACTGAACATGAATAGGTAGCACAAATCAATCAATACCAGCCCACTGTCTTGGAAATATTACGTTTTGTTTCTGTTTTCATCAGCTTTTCTGAACTTCTTCACAAGTACACTAATTATGGTAGTGGAATTGTTTGAAATTGGGTGTGGAAAGTTGTGATTTTATGTTAGATTTTGAACTGAAGGGCAATGTGGAGTTACAAGAAAATTATACCTTTTGTTTCATAGCATTTAGAGGACAGAACTGCTAAGAAAGTCAAAGACAAAAGAGAGAAAACAAGCCAACAATAATTGCTCCTGACAACCATAGGTCAGCTGCTGTTAATAGATGTGATTTTTCAGCCCATCTAATTGTTGCTCAGATTGAATGAATGATCATTTTTTTCTCTTTCAAACTAAATAACAAAATATCCTCAATAATTGGCATTCATTATTAATGATGTTACATTTCTGAGAAGTGTGATTTTAGAGATTCTCTAAGAAATAAAAGTAAGGCTGTGTCAATGGACAATAATCTAGACAAGTAATACAAATTTGAGGCATTTTGTCACTCCCACTGAGAAAGTTCTCATGACTCTGCCTCCTGCTTGTAGTGTCACCAAATATCAGAGGCGTTGACAGCCTATTCTTTCAAGCATGGATGTTCTTTTTTTAAGGCAGCATCTTATGGCATTGTTCAAATTTTTGTTATTATGGCTCTTGACATGTCTAGTGAACTGTTCCATGAATACTCACTAGTTTCTCGCATTGAAGTCAGCCTTTGGTGTATCACTGATATAAAGATCAAAGGAATAGTATGTGAGTAAGGACAAGGTTAAGGGTACTAAGAGGTGCTCACAATTAATCTGCTTTTTTACTCTGTTTTTCTCAAAATAATTTGTCTTAGCAAAGTGATGAATAAAGCAAGCAAAATGGCATTCCCTGAGATCTCTGTTTGCCTCCCCAGATCAACACCCTCTCTGGCCTTTACCTTCTATTTCCCTGGCCTTAAAACAGCCTTGGAATATGAGATGGTCCTTGCCAAGATGGACAAGTATTGACCTTCTTCTCTCCCTGGCTGCCTCGGTGGTGGAGCTGACTGGAACACTGACTGTGCTTCTTCAGCAGCCAGACCTCAAGGAGTAGAGACCAACCTCTCTGCAGCAAGTGTACAAGTCTCCTGCTCATCAAGTTTTCACACTGACCCTTGAAAACTCTCATAGGAGATAAAAGGCTGAGGTTGTATAAATATTTAAATATATACAATAGCCTTAAAAAACCCTCTCAGCAACAGATATATAATACTTTTAAGACAAAATAATTTCAACAAAACCATAGAGGTTACACCTACCCTGGAATTTGTAATTGGAGATGCGTATACTGCATCCTTTACTTATGTAAATAGTCCTCTTGGTCTTAACAGCACTTACAGGGGAAGTATGACAGTGTCCAACTTGAACGTATCAGATCCTCAGCTGATGTAAATTATGAAGCTCCATCCAGATCAGGCCAGGGCTGTCATATAAATTTGCAACTAGTGAAGATCTGGAAGGGCAAAACAACTCAGCAGAATGCAAGTATCAAAGACCACAGAAAGGATCTAGGTCACTGGGGTGTAACAGCACCAGTCAAAGTTATTTGCATGTTCCCTGATTTTAAAAAACTTTGTGGTATGCAGAAAAACAGGAATAAGGAGCCTGGCTACCCTCACACTTTGTTACTTGTGTATGTGCAATATGCTGGCCCAGGTGTACAAGCCAGCTCTCTCTTTCAGCATTTCCCCGCAAATTCGATAAAAGAATTCACTTTGGTCTCTTCCTTCAGTCAACAGGTGTTACAGTTTTGCTGTCTCCTCTGCTTTTCTTCCCTAGAATGCTGATTTGGTAGAGTTCATGTGACACAGCACAACAGAAAGTTACATTTCTTCTAATACTGTCTCCTTTTGTCCCCCATCATTTACAGTCTGCAGATTTTCATAGATAATACTGTGCTCATTCAACTCAGGCATTTTTCTCAAGGGAATGTTTTTTATCATCTATGTAATTAAAAGTTAAACAAACTAAGGTCAAAAAAATCTGACCTTAGCCTCTTAGACCACAGAGAGAAAAACAGAAACAAGTCTATGCAGTTTCAAGCAAACCAAAATGTTTTGTATCAGTTATGAGGTTTGTTTTCATATTTTAAATTTTTAGAACTGATGTAAAATTTCAATGAAAAAATTCTCAAATTAAGGAAATGAACCATACATTTTGAGTCTGCTAGATTTTTTTTGGCTTCATCACAGTTGTTCAGCTATATATTGTAAATGGTAAAATGTTCCAGTGAACCTGAATCTTTTGAATGATTTCATGGCATTTTTTTCCAATAGAAGACAAGAGAAAGATTATGCCCTGGTATAAAATCAAATTCTATTTATTCTTAGCTTTCTAGACACTGAAATGATAGACCATATATTTCTTTCCATATACACCAGATGTGAAAAAACTGCATGGGGAAAATGAACCAAAAAAACTTCTCAGGTTTTCTATGTGCTTGTGTAATTTTACTCTTCAAGCATGTTTTTATGAGGCTCACAGAGTAATGTTAGCAGTAAAGTAGTGATGGATCAGAGGGTACAGCAAAAGGAATGAGGCCAGACCTGGGTGAGAGCAGGCAGTCACACGTTCAGACAGAGCTCCACAAAATTGTAATGTTGCATATCATGTGCAAGACAGTGACCTGTACATATATTTTCATATGATCCTGTACATAGAATATTTTAAAGTGTTCAAGTTGGAAAAGACCACTGAGATCATTGAGTCCAACCATTAACCTAACACTGCCAAATCCACCACTAAACCATGGCCCTGTGTACCACATCCACTTATCTTTAAAGTACCACTACAGATGTGTACATAACCTACTCCTCAAGACAGGCTATTTTAAAACTGTCCTTACTGATATTTATAATTGATTCTTCCACTTATTTGTGCAAAGTAACACTGTCTTTCAACTAAATACTCCTCTGTACTAAGCAGTAGGAACAAATGATTTCTCAGACACTTGATCGCTGTGTGCATGCAGGTGTTTGAATGTGTTAAAATTTACATTAAACTTTTCATTTGTCACTGCTGAGTAGGAAAAGTGGTTAACAGATTAGATATGGTAAAGACAGCAGTTTTAGAAGACTATTGAAATGAAATATAGTATACTAAAATATTTGAACCCTTTCATTTATTTACCTCTGTGGAAGTCTCCTTTAAGATCAATAATGTTTGAGAAAGTTACCTTCTGTTCCAGATACTGCTTGAATATGAGTGGATGCCCATGTCAATTTTCTTTATAACCAGTAGATGACAACTATAGAAAAGAGAAACATTTTGCAATCTAGACTTTCGATTGTTTGGGGATGTGGGGCTGGGGGTGGTGATTGTGCTTCTGCAACCTGCATTTACCTTCCTACTGCAAACGAGGTGCAAGTAACCTACTTTGATAAATGCACATCTTCATTACAACCATTGACTGACCTTTCTGTACACGTCAGTGACAATAACCAGGCTTTTGCAACAAGCCTGTGAGAATGAAAGCAACTCAAAGACACCCTTGTAAAGAGTAAGATAAGCTTTTAATGGGGGAGGGTCATAAGAGTTGAATTTCAGTATGTAGTAATAACTTCAAATTCGTTACTGACCTTTCAGAAGATTAGAAAAATGGAACAATATTGTAATTTAAGACTGCAAACAGTCTCCATAGAAGTATTGCAGTTTATTCCATTGATAGCGATCCCAAGTCATGTCCTCTGAATTTTAATGCAGCTCAGGTTCTGGAAACAAGATCTGTAGCAGTAACATAATTTTATTAATCAGGCTATGTTTGGGTTGATAAGCTTATAATTTGCCTGTGAGCAATCAGAGCTACGTAGGGCCATTTATTTTTTCAGCTAAGTCAGCTACGTGAGGAAAGCAGTTGTTTCAAAAGGCAAACTGACAGGGAGTGGATGAGAACAAATAAAACCTTCATCATCATTTTTTGGTTTTGTAGAACCCCAACCCCCCCCCCACACTCAGGCTACAGAAGGTCGGCAGGAACCCACAGCCAAACTTCTTGCTGGTTTGTGACTCTCTCTGCTCCAAACCCTCTTGTTCCTGCTGCTGCTCAATCAGATTGGAACTCCTCAGAAAGCTGAAAGCAATCCCAACAAGTACTTTCCTTTTCTATTACATAATTTTCTCAGGAATAAAAAGCTTACTTCTATTTTTCTGGCCTGAACCCCATGGCCCAAACCCCCACCACAGATCCCAGATCACGCATAGCTCAAGTCCTAATTTCTAGTGTCAAATCAAAGGCAATTCTGTTCTTTTATATCCTTTAAAGTTCTGATATTTCCTGACTTTTACTCCCCATGCAGCTCAGCTCTTGGCATAAATGAAAATTCCACTTTAAAGAGCATAGAATTGGCAGACTGGCATGTAGATGAAGTTACAGATCTCAAGGACACTCAAGTTGCAAGAGGTGAACGAACACCCAGTAGATTATGAGTCAGAAAATGTCAGAATAATCATACGAGGATACTCCTATGGCTTACTTGACCTTTTTTTCTTTTTTATTTTTTAGGAAAAAACCATCAACTTTCCTTGCACTTGTTTTCTTCCCCTACTCGGAAATTAAAAACATGTTCTTAAAGCCAAGAAAGCAATTGGAAATTGCTCATACTGTTAATATTTTATACCTGGATAGTGGAATGAGTGCCAAAAAAAGATTGCATTTTCAAATGACAATATATGTACTTCAAGATATTTATAATTAACTGTTGTCAAGCTCTTTGAAACTAGAGAACAAAGTAAAATAAAAGTTTTGTGTAGGGAAGGATAGACAGGAAATAACTATTCTTTTCTGAAATATGTTTTCTCTGACAGAGTAATGCGCAACAGCAAAACAAACACATATCTTCAGAAAATTTTGTCTCAGGGATACTGAGCTGAAGCTTATTAGCATATTTATCTCAGCCTATTTCTGAGATAAATATGTTATTCTTTTCTTTTAAGCAAAAAGATGGACTAACAGCAGTCTTTAGTTCTGGTGGGGCTGTTGTGAGCTGATTGTTCAGGTTCTTTGCTCCCCTACTAGCACCACAACCAGGCTTGAAAATGTCTGCAGAGATGAAGATATTCATTTGTCCTCAGCTAAAATCAGACCACTTCACATGCATTCTTCAGCAGGTCTGAGAGTTTCTCCTGCAATCCTAGAGCCAGCTGACCAACAAAGTCTGTTCATGCCAGCCTGGGGGAATGGCCCTTTGCCTGTAAGCTCGGGTGAGGATTTCATTAGTTTAGAAAGCATTGATCAGTTCAGTTATGTTCCTACACGAGAACATATTCTCCCGTGGGAAAATCCAGAATATGACTGCAATTTGATTACTGAGGCAGAAAATGAGGCTTTTTTTAGACTGAAATTATCCTATAGGGCAAATAGAAAAGATTCAGTAAAAAGATCATTTTACTATCCAAAAATTATTCCAGGGATGTGATTTTGAGTATTTCTTGTATATAAGTGAGGGATATTATAAAAACTTGCTCTCACTTCCTAGGATAAAGTTTATGAATGCTATATGATGGCTGTGATTAACATATGCATGAAAATATTATGCAAAAAGAAAAAAAAATCTGTGTTTTGCCAGGGCCTATAGAAATAAGCAGCCCTTTTACCTAAAAAAATACAAACTACTCGCTCACAGTTATTGTTTGACAGAAAATTCTGCAATCCTTATCCAAGTCCCAAGTAACTCCATAAAGAACTTGCCTGAAGGCCCTGTGAAGGCCACCTCAACCACAAAGGGAGCAGGACACAGATGTCTCCTATCCAGGGTCCAGTCCACAGCACCAGGGTCTACTTCCTTCAGCACAACTGGGCCCAAATTCCCAGCCCATATTTTGCCACAGCTTTTAAATCCATCCTGTGGCATCAAAAAAGTCAATATGGAATGGCAGGGGTACGTGTCCTTGGGATTAGATTACTGTCCCCATGGGGTGCACTCTGCATCTCATTCCTGCTGACTTCCCACCAGTTTCCCTAGACAGCTAACACAAAGTGCGATTCATTGTCTGCATGTAGAAGATGACTATATAAATTTCAGAAAACCCTTCTTGTCACTCAGATGTCCACTCTTAACACAGAAATAGATATGGAAAAGACAGCAAGGAGGCTCTGTAGAACAGGCAGATCCCCTCTAGGATTCCTAGTAAGGAGCCATGATATGAGAAGATGCAGCATGTCAGATCCCATGTCAGTTCCCAGTAAGATGCTGGCCTGACTTTGCTAACAAAGAACAGTTACCAAATATCCTGATCTACCCAAGAACCCACCAGGATGACACTCAGCAATAACTAAGACCCTACACCCTTTTCCAAAAGAGGTCTTCATTACTTACAGCCCTCTAAGTGGTATCTACCAGCCTCCTCCTCCCTGGGGTGTGTTCATTAAACCCATGGTGTGCCTGATCTAATAGAGAAGCAGAAAAAATGCCCCTAATTTTACAACAGACATTGTTTTGCTTCTGTTTAAAATCAGTAACAAAACATATATTGATATTTGTGGAAAAAGAATTGTATCTTAAAATATTACCCTGGGATTCATGAGAAACAAAATAAAAATAAGAGCCACCATAACAGTATATTTCAGCCTGTTAACATCCAATTACAACTCTTTTTTTTTTTTGCAATTCTACATTATCTTTTCTAGATATACTCTTCAGTCTTCCCTTTGCAAGACAGATGTCACAATTTTAAATGAAAACGTTAGAATTTTACAATAAAAAATTTTTTTTTTGGCAATAACATCAAAATTGCTTGCTGTTCTATTTACTTATGAGCTGCAGATTGTATTTATTGTTAACAAACATTTATTGAGAAGATTGGATTAATCTCTAGTTTGTTTTTTTTTGCTTTCTTGGTCTTCTTAAGTTTCAATAAATTATAATTCATCTACTCTTATTAAGAATAACAAATTCAATTAATATTAAATATTCTTCTCAGATATGTATTTTCTTTTCAAAAATCTGTGATTACAAGTGAAAATTTAGAAATATTAAAATAAAAACTTGGAAGTAATAGGCTTTACATATGACTTTGCCTGAAGTATTTGTCTTTTTTAGCAGTCTGCCTGTGGTAGGAAAAAAGGGGAAAAGGAAATGGACAAATCAGGATAAGAAGGATACCTTTTCTTCTTCCTTGGGCAGAAAGCAGCCCGTTTGATTTCACCAGTAGGTCAGGAGAAAGACTGTTGTATAACATAGATAGTCATCAGTGGTTCCCTGCAGTGACTCCACTGACTGCTTTTGCATTATCAGAAACTGAAGGGAGATGTGTCATCACACAGTCAGCGGTGGTCAGGTCAGGCAGGGGTAGATGCACACAAGCAAATGGTACTTTCTGCAAAGGCATGCATGACAAAGCTGAGGATTTACTGCTGGGCTTCTTTTTGAAAGGATCCCTTAAAAAAGGAATCTTGATTACATTCTATCAACATGAAGGAAGTGAAGTAACAAAATTTAAGAAGGTTTTCACGAGGAAGTGCATGGAGATTTTTAACTACATTGTTTATATTTTGCCTTAGCTATATTTCCTTATTGTTTTATTAAATACATAAAATTAAATGCTTCTCTACACCACCTGTCTGTTCATTATTTGCCTTTTGGATACAACGCAAATAAGAGGAATTTTGAAACAGTTTTGAAGGAACAAAGAAAGTGGCTTTATATTTTATAATCACAATGGTCCCCCAGCTCCAAAATAACAGCATGAGAGAAAGAATAAAAGTATCTATCAAGCATGTAAGAACCATGTTGTTAGCTAGCAATTTAGTGAATATCAGGAGGACTGAGATTAAACAGCAAGGAGAAAAGATGGTACATGGTACTGTAAAGGGAATTCAAAGAGAAGGAATGACAAGATCAGAAGTAGGAGTCATAAATTCTTTTGACATCTTCAAAGCAAGCAGAGTTGAGAGGAGGAGATGCACGCACAAGTTTTCATTTTACTGCACTGTATTAATTTTCACAGCCTTTTCCAGTTATGCCCTACTTATTTTCTATCTGTAAATGCATTACCAGCCTGAAGATCCCAGTTACTGTGGGAATTGCAGAGATCTCAATTACTACAGAAACTTGTTAAAATTACTTTTCTACACACATAACTATGATACCAAGACACTTTAGCCCCCAAGCAGAGTAAAAGCCTGAGGTTGGAAATAGCACAAATCACGGTGTTTGCAGGACTCAGACCATTTACATGCACATCCATTATCATGTTTATAATGAATATCAATTCACTTGACTATATTGGAGAAAGAAAATTATATGAGATGTGATATTCATATGAGGTCAGTCAGCAAAAGAGATGATAGGTGCTTTTTCTTTACTCTCTTGAAGGAGGTAGGAGGGTTTGGGAAAGATAATGACCATGCTTCCATTCCCTGCTCTGTTTTCTGTTTTCTGTTTTCTGGCTTCTGTTCAGATTATTACTTACATTTTAAACAAGAGATGCTAAATGGAGGTTTTCCCAGCAAGTACAAGAAGAGAGATGTATTCTACATTATTTAAATGCTGTTGAATAAAAAACTCATGATCTACACTGAAGTAGATAAAATCATACAGGTCAGACTCCCTCATGTGGCTGTCCATGACTGCACAGAAACTCTTTCTTCCCTGATGTCTCAGACGTGTCTGTGCTGCTGTCCAGTTTTCTGGCAGAAATAGCCCAGGGGACACAACTGAGAGAAGAGATCTGTTATCTGCTTTTTCATATCAAATGGCTGTAGATTTGTCTCTAAGTGCAGGAAAGAAACAGAACAGCTTCCTGATGGAAAAAATAGATAAAGAAGAATTAAAGAGAGAAAACCAGAAATGAGTCGTGCATTTGTTTCCAAAATTAGTTATAGATACAGCTATATAGAAATAGATAGGTGTGTGTGTACATATATGCTTATATTAAATATGTACAGTCATCTGGGCAGTTGCTTAGAATAAAATGCAATTAATGGTAGGATTTTAGGGAAGGATTCCAGTATAAAATTCCCAGAGGAAATTTGAATAACAATAATAAACCTACTGGAACAGGCTGCATTACTCTTATGTTTCTTAAACCATGTACAAGAAAAATACATGAGCATTCATCATTAAAACATCTTGTGCAGTGAGTACAGAATAAGAAATTATATGTAGTTCTTCATATTTTGTTTACCTACAGATGGTGGCTAATTTTGTTCTAGGGTCAGTGGTGCTTCAAACTGAGTTTGGCAGTGGGTAAACATTTGACTCAGCCTGACACTAACCGCCTGAATCCTAAGGACTAAGAGAGCATGCTCACCCCTGTTTGATGAGATACAGAGTGCTCTAATTCTTGTCTTTGCTCTGTTGGCAGAAATGTACAAGTTGGAATGCATTCATATGTAAGCCATACCACCCAATAAACACAATTGCAGAGCAAGATGCATGAACTGTTTTTAAAGTTCAAAATCTTTTATATCTGAAGACTTAATAGCGTTTTTTACAATGAACATGTACCGTGATAAGACTACAATTACTTCCACCTCCTTTGAACTGAGAAAAACAGAAGTAATTTTATTTCCATTCCTCATTTCAGTGCTGAATCAATTACACTGTACAGAATCATAGAGTCATTTATGTTGGAAAAGACCTCTAAAATCATCAAGTCAGCTGTTAAAAGCCACTACCAAGTCCACCACGAAACCATGACTCTAAGTGACATGTTTATCCATCTTTTAAAAACCTCCAGGGACAGTGACCCAGCAGCTTCCCTGGGCAGCCTGCTCCAATGTTTCTTTTTGTGAAGTTTTCCTAATATCCAATCTAAATCTTCCCTGGCCCAAATTGTGGCCATTTCCCCTTATCCTATCATTTGCTACTTGGGAGAAGAAACTGCTCCCCACCTGGCTACAGCCTCCTTTCAGGGGGTTGTAGAGAGCAATAGGGTCTCCTCTGAGACTCCTTTCCTCCAGACTGAGCAACCCCGGCTCCCTCAGCTGCTCCTCACAGGACCTGTGCTCCAGAGCCTTCACTGGCTCCTTTGCCCTTCTCTGGACAGGCTCTGAAACCCCAATGTCCTTCTTGCAATGAGACGCCTAAAACTGTATTTCCTATCCGTGCAATTCAAAGGCAAAAATCAAAGAAAAGTGGTAGAGTTACAGGATATCTGTTTTGCTTTCTTGTAGATGATACTATCTATATGACTGAGTCCAGACTGAAGAAGAGTGAGAAGTGGAAAGTTTAAGAAATCAGTTTGCCAAACTTTATGTTTGTCAGTCATTTAATTTGCTTTAATTTTATTTTTTTAGTTACTATGTACTTGTATATGTATTCTTATATAAGAATTAAATTTACTTTTGTATTCATGTAAATAGTGTTTTTAGACTTTTGTTTCCACTGGAGGAAAAAAGGACTATATGTTAAGATTAACACAGCTACCTCTGGCTTATTTTAAGAGGCTAACATGACTAATTTTATCAATTAATAAATTAAGCGTTACTGCTTTTTTCACATCATACAAGTATAACAAATATTTGAACTTCTAAGGTAGTATTGGTCAAACAAATTAAGTACATCACGAACTTCCAAAAATTAAATGCTGACTTCTTTATCAGTAACAGAGCATGCAATGCTTGGGAACCAAAAAAATATTAATAAGGGCGATGTACTCTGGATGGTAAAGAGCCTTCAAATTATAAAATTATAATTAGTGTATATATATAAACTTTGTACAAACTTTACAAACACGATATAATGGATTAAATGGTAGCAGAATGTGATGACAGATGAATGTGTTAAATACGACAAGGCTACCATATGTCTTTAATTCGTTTTGTTAACAGCTTGTCATGATGTTACCTAGTAAATGGCAATTTAAAAAAAATATGGTACATAAATGCCAAAATATTTCTTTTATTGGGTTTTCCAGTGAGTACTTAGGATTGCAGTCTCAGTATCACTCTATAAAGAGGAAGCAATAGTTTTGAACAGAAGGGTATACTATGCAGCTAAATGAGACTCTTAAATAAAAACAGAGAAATAAGTTTTGATAGTAACTATACAAGTGAAATGTGCACATGACATCTTCTTCCTATTTTCTTTTAATAGCTGTGGCAGCATGGCTTTTTCAGGTACACTAAGCATATGAGTTTCCCTCTCCCAGATGTTTACAAGACTATAAACCCATTTTCTTTTATGTTTAGAGTAGGAGCATACTGAAAACAGTCTGAAAATCATGTTTAACTCACTATTTTAATAATATAAAAGATATGTGATTTGTCAGACTTCATGAATGGTAACTTACCGTGTATGGAAGAGCATGACAATCCATTTTCAGATGCTTCTTATTTCCCTTCAATCTCCAAACTTCATCTGAAACACAAACTGGGCCCTGCTAAAAATCACTACAAGATGACCGGGAAAGAGATCAGACATTATGGTCAGGATTTCTTACCACCTCTTACAGCTGCTGCACTGCAGAAGCCATAGGAAATTATGATGCAAAAGCAGCAAAAGAGATATAAAATATTTCACAATTTTGAACAAACTATACAGGTAGCTGGGCCAGATAATCAAATTGGTAATTTCCAAGAATGCTATAGGATAGATTTTCAGATGTCTTTCTCTTGTCTCCTTCCTGCAAAGCGCCTTTTCCCCGGCCATGTCAAAGTTAGGGACTGTCATGGAGCAGCACTGCTGGGAAGCTGCCCAGTGGTGAGAGCCAGACCTATGGCTTGGGCTTAGGAACCATGTCAATTATTTCAAGGCAAATTTTATGTGCAATTAGGAACATTAAATCATGTAACACTTTTCACATAAGCCTTTTCCTCAGAATAGTGGGATACCTCTCTAACAGGTCAACAGAAAGCAGAAGACAACTGCAGCATCCCATTTAGGATTAGAAGGGTGTCTGCATGTTGCTCACAACAAACTTTCAACGGCCTTTGTCAGAGTTTGGTCATCAATTTTTCTACTATTCAGAAGGTACCTACATGAAGAACCAACACACAGTTTTACTTGTGTAAAATGATATTTCAGAAGAAATACATGTGTGATTAAATATACAGGTAAGGGGAAAGAATCATTTTTTGAGAGGAAAATCTTTAGTTTCAACTCACTTGAAAACTTTTACATAATTTCAAAAATGCCACATCAAAATAAACCCACTGTGGATAGTTTATGCCTGAAGTTACAGCACATCAGGGAATATACTATCCTCCTGCTGTAAACTGTGCTTTGGAGGAGAAATGCTTCTTTCACTTTCTCTATGTTCCTATTCCTCTCTCTCCCTCTGTGTAGGAGCCCTAGAGAGGCTGGTATCTTAATGAAGGACTTAGTCTGCACAAATATCCCTTTTTTTGGCTCACTCCAGTCACATTTCTCAGCATGTCCCGTGCAGGATGCAGAACACACTGGAGACTGAGGACTAATTACATCTCTTTCCTATCCTCTCACTTCTCAAGTGGTTTGTCAGTGCATGCTTGTCCTATTTCCCCTAAACTCCCCTCCACTCTTTATGTAGTTACATCCTTTATATACATTTCCTGTAACACACAACACTGCACACCTTTTCATGCGTCTATCTGATAATTGCATCTGATGGAAAAGTGAGGAGGGTTGCACATTAGGAAATTTATTGAAAGCTCATGACTATTCAAAATAGTCCCCTCCAAAAAGAACAAGACAACACCCAACTCCCAGACTCTTGACATTGACAACAAAACCAATTTCTCAACATAATATCTGCTTCTCCTTCTGTGCTCTGTCCATCTATAATTTATCAGCGTGAGACCCTCAAGCCATTTACATTCCTCATAAATTCTCCAGCAAGACGAGAATCTGTGATATAGATTTGATTCCAGTGAGACGTGTCATTCATTTTCCTTTTATGAATACTTTGGGAAAGCACTGTGGACTTTACTCTTTGTTTGTTGGTTTTCTATTTTGATCTTAGTAGAAATAAATAAGCTCCAGGTAATAGTCTCACTGGGCATAGTGCACAAAATTCTAGGTATAGATCTGTAAAAATGTTCTTGTTTTTTAGGACTTCAGAATAGTTTCATGTTCAAGAAAATCTAGAGAATCTTTTGGGTTTGGGGAGTACGATGTCAAAACAGGCTGCAGAAGGGTTGTGTCAAGTGTAGATATGTATCGGAAAATGCCTGAATTTCCTCATATAGAGTACACAGTTCCACTAGATACAGACTAGCCCAATTTCAGATACTCGATGGTAACACGGAAAAGCATAAATACATGAACTATAAAGAGAGAGGAAAAGAGAGCCCCAAACGAGTCTTCTACAGAGATAGCATCATAACTGCCTCAATTATCATACAAAGACAAAAAGCAGAACTCAAGAAATAGCTGTCATGAAACATTCATCTCTGAATAACTAAAGAATCTAGAAGGAAAAAGTGAACTGAATACATTACAATAATTGATTTATGTAAAATTTTCTTATTTTGTTTTTTAGAGTTTATGGTAAGAATGTTCCAGGAGAATTCAGAGCTGTCACTCTATGGAAAAAAAAACAGTAAAAGATAGTAGACTAGAGAGAGAAGAGCCTTCATCAATTAAAAGATAAAATTATTAAATAATTACTTTGTTTGTGGCTAGTTTCGATCAATAATGAATGACTCAATACATCCTGCTATGGCTGTGGATTATTACCTCCATATTATTTACTTTTCAATACTTTCACCTGTAACAACATATTTACTTAGTCATTAGTGAGATCAGACATTTTGAATTACAAGTATTTTTCCCCATGTGTTTCTTCATTGCTGTCTCCAGTGCTTCTAGATATTTGTTTTGTAGTTATCCATGCCCAGATGCAGATAAAATTTGGCGTTATTTCATATTTTTGATGTCACAGTAGTAAACAATTGCAAAATAAGAAATATATTCTCTTCAAAAGTCACAGAAAAAGCTTTCTTCTCCTGTTTTAAATACATTTAATTTGTTCTAATGTAATCATATTTACTAGTGTGAATCAGCCTCTGATAAAAATGCCACCTTCTGTTTAAACAGTTATGCAGAAAGTCACATCAATCTCCCACAAAATGCACCCATTCCTGCTATGTCTACAATATGACCTAAATTATGGAAAAATGGTACAGTTTGGACTCTTTTCTTAAAATTCTCCTCACATAACTCACATCAATTAAGACATCACTTTTTTTCTGTGGCCAACATAACACATTGCATTTGTCCTTTTAGTCGTTCTTCAGAATGTCAGTATGGTTTTACTTAGAAAGGTATTTCCCCAATGTAACAGCACAAAATATTGAGTGTGTATCAGCCACTAGTGCATGTAAGTTGCAGGGCCTAAAGGATTCCTTATTATCACAAACAACAATGACTAGAGACAGGGTTTATTCATTAAAGTCAACACAAATCTTAGGTTGCTGCTATGTGGGAATTACAGACATCAGTATTTTCATTAAAATGGTTTGTGTTGGAAGGGACTGGAAGGATCATCTTGTTCCAACGCCCCTGCCACAGGCAGGGAACAGCTTCCACTAGAGCAGATTGCTCAAAGCCCCTTCCAACCTGGCCTTGAACACTTCCAGGGATGGGGCATCCATCACTTCTCAGGGCAACCCACTGCAGTGCCTCACCACTCTCGCAGTAGAGGTTTTCTTCCTAATATCAAATCTGAACCTAGCCTCTTTCATCTTAAGGCTGGGTCCCTCTTGTCCTATCACTCCATGCCCTTGTGAAAAGTCCCTCTCCAGCTCTCTTTCAGCCTACTTTAGGCAATAGAAGCTGCTGTAAGGTGTCCCTGGAGCCTTCTCTTCTCCAAGCTGAACAACTCCAAGTCTCAGCCTCCAAGAAAGGTACTCAAGCCCTTGGATCATCCTTATGATTTTGATATAATGAAGTTTCAATCAGTTCTAATCCTATTCAGTTTCTTCATGCTTAATGAGTTCCAATGAATGATATCAGCCTCTTAAAGTGGTCACTGCTTTTGAGCGAACAGATGAACATGTTCCAAGACTTCAGATTAATTTGATTTAAAGATTTTTATTTACATTGTGTAGCTAGCTAACATTAAATAGGAAAATATTTTTTCTAATGATAAACAATATATTCAAAGGATATAGGGTGAATGATGTTAGTCAGCTAAACTGACAATGTGGAACCATCAGAAGAAATTCTGTAAAACTTTAACATCGGTTTTGGCCTGAAAACCCCTTTAAATCCAGAACTACTCTTGATTAGGGAGATTTTTATATAGACCATAGATGAAGCTGAAGAGAATTGTCCTTTAGTCTAAAATAAAAACACCTGCCCAATTTGACAATTCAGGTTTTTTCTCAGTTGTGAAATGAGAACAGTATTTGAATACTGCACAGAGTCCTCACTGAGCTGGAAGTACTCGAGTATAATGCTGTGTGTGTTATAAGCAAGCCTGTCTGCATCTCAAAGACTAGTTCCATGTGAGAGACAACGTGAGCATTGTCTAATGATCCTGCTCATGGGCAGGATGGAGCAAGTATTTACTCTGAGCTAGGCCATCTGGATTCTTGGTCCAGTTGGTAAAGTTTTATCAGTAATATATATTTCTCTGAATCTCTGAGTCTCCTGGTAGACTGTAAAACTACTTTGAATTAAGGGGAAATACAGAAGGAAATTTGACTCTTAACTAATTAAGCTTTATAATATCCCCATGAAATATTTATTAATGAGGACTTGAAAGTATCCTACTCATCTTCATGTTAACTGGTACTGTGGATGCTCTGAACCTTGAAAATAAGATCATGTCTTTTGATCCCTGAAGTTGCTATGATGATTTTGGCCATGATGTCTCTCTGAGACATACATTGACTTACTGGCAGGAATCAAAAAAACCTACCCATAAAAGTCCACATACTCCGGGTTCATCCTTATCTTTGTGTTTTAACATGAAAACATAACTTTTCTTTATTCTTCAGCTTTGCATTTAAGCAGTCTTTTAATATATCCATTGAAAATGCATGCTGAGCTGCAGAATGAGAACATCCCATCTCAAGAGCTGTGGAAAGTATGTTAGGAACTGAGCTGTCCTAGCACATCTCAATGGCTTTAGAGCATAGCTCTGTGTTTCCCTGTCACTGTTGGAAACTGACAGACTCTGTTCCTGGGAGGAAGGTGGAAGCCAAAGCAATGTTTGCCAGCTGGTTCACAAAGATGCTGCAGTGTCAGCGTATTACAGAGCCAAAAGGCCAGATGGTGAGATACCAGACTGAAACTTGAGCAAATTCCTATTCTCATTGCTGCAATGAGAATACACAGCTGTAGCTGGGGCAAGCCAGCTCATTCCTATCCATCTTTCCAAGTGCAACTGATCAATTTGGTACTACTACTAGGAAGTAAAAAGGGATGAAGAAATAATAAACTTTATGAAGTGAAATCTGTGCTTCTCCTTAGCACTGCTGGATCCAGCATGTGTTGATCCCACTCAAACAATATTTCAGTTTGTTGTTTACAACAACATTCTTTTGTATATTCTCTATTTCCTTTCCAAAGCAGCTGTTTGCAGCCCCCTTCTAATGAGCTTGGTATCCACCTGTGTCTCGTTGAAGCTGACAATAAAACTTTGCTGTGGATGAGAGGGTAGGGAAAGATACAATTACAGCCTTTTCCTATGCGAAATTCAAGTTTTTCCCCCATACAGTGTTCTGCGTACTCACCATAACAACAGATACAAATTTCATCAACAGCCAGCTCCATCAACAGGACTCCAAGAGTTGTGATAATAGGAAAAAATTGAGACAACTAACAGGATAAGCACAGAAAAGCTGCATCTTTTCCTCATAGTGCCTTTCTCCTCTGCTGAAAATTATCTGCAAGAAATGTTTTCACTTCAAAACATCTCACATTTGTTCTTCTGACACACTTAAGTCTCTGTAACTGCATAAGTGTTATTATGATGTCTCTCTTCTTGAGAAGTACACAGCAGCCTAGAGGATTACATCAACCCACAGCTACAGGATCAGAAGGCACTGAGTTCAGACAACTTCCTTTACAGGCAACACATCTCATACTGCCTTTTGTAAATTTGTTCAATCCCCCTCAAAAACAAATAACCTTTTTGGCTTTTGCTTCACTTATTTGGAGCTGTAACCTCTCTCTGATGCGAAGAAACCTTCTGCAGTTTTCAGTTCCTACATAATTATGCTTATTTGTTTTGATGCAGTCTTTGTTCCTTGCCTTATATAGCTATTTACCCTCCATGATTTATATCCATTTGCAGTAGTTACAGAAGCAATAATATCTCCCTTATACTTCTGCAAACTCAAGTTTCTATTGCTTTAAATTTCATCCTATAAGACAGGTTGATTATTTTATGTTTTCTCTTTTCTTAAGAAATGAATGAGTAGAGGGAAATTATTAGGTCTACAATTAATAGAGGCTGCAGTCCCTGATCTTCAGTGGAGACACTTCACATGTGATATGTCTTAGGGTCATATTTAATTTTTCTCAGCCTAGATCAAATTGTTGACTCACAGATGCATTAGGAAAGTCAGGCTTTTTTCCTTATTGTTGAGGTATCACCTCTTAAATAAATTGCCCTACTTTATCTTATAGTCAAGCTGTGAAATTCTATCCCATCACCATTCTTTTATACATAATTTTCCCAAGGTGTATTCTGGTACCTCTGTATAGATAATATAGGAATATAATTTTAACAGTATGATGGACCACAAAAATAGAAAAAAAAAAGAAAAAAAAAAAAAAAGGCCAAAAAAAGGAAGGCTTGAAAAATCCCAAAAATGGAGGTTAAAACTGAGGCCTTTCCTCAAACAACTGCATTATTAGCACAACCTGTAGCAGTTTCCATACCTGCAGATCTAGCAGTGATCCCTTCTCCTTCCATCTAAATTAAGAAATTTTAAAATATCAAATACCGTATTCTTAAAAAAAGGCTCAGATCACTTTCTCATTGAAAAATCAAAAACTGTCAGATGTTTCTGTTATACATCTTTCTTTGATACAAATCAGTGCAACATTTCATGACATTTCCAATTTACTACTTGTGAGACAGATAAAATAACCAGAAGTCAATTAATTTACTCTTAATATTTCAGTCTATCCATTAGGTTTCATTGCATGGGATGAACTTCAGTAGACATGAGAAACTGCTTAAAATTTTATCTCATGCTTTGGCAAAACAACATAGAAATTCTTTTCTTTATACTTTTTACTTCTTTACTGGTCACCCATTACCTGCTGTCTTGGTTTGAAAGACAGGTATTTGCTAAAGAAAGGCAAGAACCCCTTTTTTCTGAGATGGAGAATGCAACCCCCCTCCCTTCTAATTATTATAGTTGCAAATCAGAGGCTTTCAGGCAGAAGATAC